>JASAND010020116.1:0-71536 GCA_030248195.1 Trissonchulus latispiculum | reverse complement strand
ACACTTCCTCAGCGGACCGTTAGGCATTGAAGGAGGAGCCTCGAGCTGATATGACCAAACCTCCATATCGTCCATTTGGCCAACACACATAGACCATTAGCGGGCAGGTTAGCTGCAATGCAATCGTCGTGTTCTAGTTTATCTTACTACCACTACTACTATCTTGTTCAATGTTCTGGCCGTTTCGGTTGTATTTGAGCTTAAGGTGCTGGTTTCCTTTCGGGTATTTTTGACTCCTACGGCTTTAATCCTTTACGCAAATGGCTAAAACTTACGAAATAACCTATGTACGTGCTCTTTAACATTTTAGGACCAGTCCCGTATTCTTAGGCCTAAAGATAAGAAAGTTTTGGTTTTTGGCCTTAAGCTTCCAGTAGGTAGACAAGACACGGGATTGGTTGGTATGGCTGGAAAGAGGACTTGAAAATGAACATTTTTGCTCTTACAACCTTTGAGCTATCTCCAGTGGTTAAGTCAGTATAATCAAAAAACTGTTTGTAGGGTCAAAAATGGCCATTTTCGAGGAAATCTGTTTTCAAAATTACTGGCACATGTTGAGAACAAAATTGGCTTAGTCATACTCAATCGATACATAGTCCAAATGCACATTTTATGAATGCCTATTAGCCAGACTTTATTGCTTTCAGCTACAGATTTGGCCGAAAAACCATTTTGGCAAAACTGCGATTATTTTGTTTCGAACATCGATTTCTCAAAAACTACTCGACGGATTCCGAGATTTTCGGCAGAATCGAAAATTCACACTTCTGCGGAGGGACGTTTTCTTGGTTTGGGCTAAAACATATTCAGTTGCAAGAAAACTCAATGCGAAGATGCGAAATTTCGTGGTTCTGTGCATTTGGCCGATTTTCTTGACGTTAAGACCTGCTGAGCCAAATCCAAAAAAAACGTCCCTCGGCCCATATGTCCTTCATATCGTGGCACAAAGGGAACTTTCGCCCGTTTCTTCAGTTTTGAGAAATCGATGTTCAAAAAACTTTTGGTCTATATTCATCCTGTTAGATGTCAGCTTGTCAGAAAATTTCTGCTATTTTTTTGCTAATTTTGCCAGTTCTGTAAGCTCATGTAAATGTACAGATAACAAGCTTTAAAACGATGTATAAAGCTCTTTGCAACTCCCAAAATTGCGAAAGTTATACTGGCGTTTTTCAAAAAAACACCACAAAAAGTACAAAGGATACCACCACCTTAAGCAGGCCGCCGGCTGGCGCTTTTTTCGCCGACGAGCCGTCTAACGGCTTGCCGGGATGCAAATCAACAGTCAAATTTATTTTGAGCAACTAGCTTAAAATGTACTCCAAAGCTACATATCTTACGATAAAAAGCAGGCGTAATACGCCTAAACTACACCACGCCAAACTATTGTTAGCTGGATACTAAGTGGAATGTGTTTTATTCACAGTAAATTAAAGTTTTATTGGACGACAATAATCAAAATACTCTCGGGCTGAAAATATCTACATTTGGCCTCGGATTTAGTTTCATACTCTACTCTTTTCTTGCGATTTCTTGCGAGAACTAGCGATTGGAGGGACTACCGGGCAAGAGGGATCGTATAATGAGTTTGAACACCTCACATACATACCATCGCTTTTGCGGGAAGAGAAGCCCCTTGTGTGGCTTGGGCTTTTTACCACACAAGGAATCTGTACTCGTATAAAGTAGCAATCCAATCTCCCAAGATATCACTGCTACCAAGAGTACATAATAACTAAGAGTGTGACAAGTGTCACATTCTTAGTTATTAAGGCCGGGGACATCATCTGCACGATAACGGCTGACCCCCTACACAAATTAGACCCCAGTGACCCCTCCCACAAATGAGTACCTGGTACACATTTGTGTACCATCACTCGCTTGTATCTTTACGTGTTGAAGCCAAAAACGTTCTATCAACAGCTGGCCACTTTCGAGCTTCAACACATAAACATACAATCGAGTGATGGTACACAAATGTGTACTAGGTACTCATTTGTGGGAGGGGTCACTGGGGTCTAATTTGTGTAGGGGGTCAGTCGTTATCGTGCAGATGATGTCCCCGGCTTTAATAACTAAGAGTGTGACACTTGTCACACTCTTAGTTATTATGTACTCTTGCTGCTACACTATCTTGATTCACCTCCAAATAACCTAATCTCGGTCAATGGATTAGTTTTACGGGCAAACAAAGAGTTAACCTTAAGATTAGCTTAACACCGAGCTAATATTGTGTGAGGGCGTCAGTGTTCGCATGTTCTCCATTGGGAAGCCCTATCTTCTACATTGGGCTAGCTTAGGGTTTATTCTTTTGTTCTCGAATTATGAAAATTTGGTTAATCAACAACAAGAGACGAACTGCAGTCGTCTTTGTAGTCTTAGGCTGTCAGCAATCGTAGGTGGTTTCATATTATATTTCAGTAACCTTTACTGCTTGGGTCCCGGCGAGGAATCCATATAGTTTACTTGTTTACTATGTATATAGAACTAGCGCAGAGCAACGCCACCGGGAGGTGTTACGTGCAATATTGAAAAGCGTGCAATTTTGAAATTGCACGATGTTCCGTGCAATTTTGAAATTGCATGGTCTTATCGTGCAATTTTATAATTGCACGGAAACTACCGTGCAATTTTGAAATTGCATGGAGGTTCCGTGCAATTTTAAAATTGCACGAGCGAAACCGTGCAATATAGAAATACAAAATTTGCAATCTCTGGTTTTAATTTGTTTGTATAAATGTTAACTCACAACACGAAAATTTGCACCATTGGTGCATTTAGCAAATTAATTTACGTTAACAAGTTTTAACTTTTGGTTAAAAGTTGAGTAAATGTCCCCGTTATTTTACTGTTACAACAAAAATCAACATCAATATAAAGACACTACAAATGAATTCAATAAATCCACAAATGGTGCACATTTTCCTTTTGAGAGCTATCATTTATACAATTAAATTAAAACCAGAAGCTTGAAATTTTGAATTTCAATATTGCATGGTTTTTCACCCGTCCAATTTTAAAATTGCACGGAAACTCCATGCAATTTCAAAATTGCGCGGCAATTTCCGTGCAATTTTAAAATTGCACGATAAGACCATGCAATTTCAAAATTGCACGGAAACATCGTGCAATTTCAAAATTGCACGCTTTTCAATATTGCACGTAACACCTCCCGGCAGCGTTGCTCTGCGCTAGTTCTATATACATAGTAAACTATATGGATTCCTCGCCGGGACCCAATCAGTAAAGGTTACTGAAATATAATATGCAACCACCTACGATTGCTGACAGCCTAAGACTACAAAGAAGACTGCAGTTCGTCTCTTGTAGTTTATTAACCAAATTTTCATAATTCGACAACAAAAGAATAAACCCTAAGCTAGCCCGATGTAGAAGATAAGGCTTCCCAATGGAGAACAAGCGAACACTGGAGGGCCTCACACAATATTAGCTCGGTGTTAAGCTAATCTTAAGGTTAACTCTTTGTTTGCCCGTAAAACTAATCCATTGACCGAGATTAGGTTATTTGGAGGTGAACCAAGATAGTCGGCGATTGAAATTAGAGACACACGATCAGCATCTACAGCATAATTAGAGACACACGATCAGCATCCATTTACAGCATAATATTAAACATAAATTTGATATTATATTTAGGGTTCCACTGCAAAACATTAACGAAATAGCGGCTTAACCTTCAAAACTTCGTGTTTAGAGGACAGACTGAAACCGGTCAGTCATTACTCAAATTAGTTTCAGTTTCAGGTCTCCTACCAAAATAGTTTCCGTTGAGTGCCTGAAAATTGAAACCCGTACAACCCAAACCCAGTTTCAGCTTCAGTGCCTGAAACATCGCTAGCCAAGTACAGATATCTATGTAAACGATGAGAGATAAAGTCCCGCCCGGACACCTGGAAGGGATATTGATCCCTAAATATTATGGATCTACTTGTTAATTGTAGCCCGACGTAAACACATTTTCGTTATATACCATTATCACGTAAGAACAATCACAAAATGACATGAGAGTAGTAGTATTTGTGTTATATAATGTACCTTTTGCCGCTGCCCGGCCCGGCCGGCCACCTGTGCGGCCGACCGCTAAGTAACCGCTAACCGCCAAATGTGGCCTGACCGCTAAGATGGCCAAAAAAGGTCAATTTTGTGTAACGGCTACAGGGCTCAGGGAACAAGCAAGAGAGACGCTACTTGTTGCATAAGAAACTTTGGGATAGGTTAACGTGTCATAACCGAGGCGATTTTCGATATCTGTACGGGATCTTTCAGGCGGCCGGTGTCGTATAATATTTTTCCCCGTGATATTTTCCCCCCTATAGGGTATAATATTTTTCCCCCGTGATATTTTCCCCCTTTCAGCTATAATATTTTTCCCCCTCTATGAAACCTAGCCAAATGAGTGCAGCAAATTTAACAGGGTCAAAGCAGTAACTCTGTTGAAATGTTGGTAAGTAGCATGTAAAATGCCGAAAACAATTTTAAAGTTAATTTTAATTATTATTTAATTGTTTAATTAATGTTAATTTGCATGTAAAAAGAAACTATTTTTGCACTTGCTTTTAAACTGTTTAAAAAAGTGTATAAAAACTGGTAATTTTTGATTAGTTTGTTAGTAATTGTTTTGTTAATAAATTAATTTTGCAACTATTAATAACTGTAAAAATGGTTTCAGAATGTTTGCTTTTCTTATTATTTGGAAATCTAATTTTACAGTTTTTGCGAGTTGTAAAATTTAGGATCTTTTTACCGTTTTTACAATCGTTTTGTAAAATCAGCAACACTTGGGCAACCTTGGAGAACACTTTACTATTAACGATAACTGTATATTTATACAAATTATAAATTAAAGCAATTTTACTAATATTAATGATATAGAGTAAAAATTTAAAAATTTAATAAGTAAAATTTTATTATTTCTTTAATTAAACTTCACATTGTAATTTTTGTAGCATACAGTTCATAATTTATAATTTATAGGAACAAGTTAAGTTTACATAACACATAGTAATTTAAAATGGTAAAACTTTCTCCAATTTAAATTTTTGAGGCTCATCCTGTGATGTGATGAACAGTGTTTGAAAGCAACTAGAAAAAATAGCTAAAAACAAAATTTCATCTTGGTTCGGAACAAATAAAAAGCTATATTTTAAGATTTTTTGGCTGGAAAGATCAAAATATTCCATCTTCAAAAAATCAGAAATTTAAGGATACAGCCTTACTAAAACAACAGTTGTTTATAATTTGTGGTGAGGGAATTTAATGAATATTCAACGGTGACAAGTGTGAAAAATAAGAAACAGTGCTGTAAAAATGAATTAAAATATTAAAAAAGCGTTGCTGATTTTACAAAACGATTGTAAAAACGGTAAAAAGATCCTAAATTTTACAACTCGCAAAAACTGTAAAATTAGATTTCCAAATAATAAGAAAAGCAAACATTCTAAAACCATTTTTGCAGTTATTAATAGTTGCAAAATTAATTTATTAACAAAACAATTACTAACAAACTAATCAAAAATTACCAGTTTTTATACACTTTTTTAAACAGTGTTAAAAGCAAGTGCAAAAATAGTTTCTTTTTAACATGCAAATTAACATTAATTAAACAATTAAATAATAACTAAAATTAACTTGTAAAATTGTTTTCAGCATTTCAACAGAGTTACTGCTTTGACCCTGTTAAATTTGCTTCATCATTTGGCTGGGTTTCATTTAGAGGGGGGAAAAATATTATAGCTGAAAGGGGGGAAAAATATCACGGGGGGAAAAATATTATACCCTATAGGGGGGAAAAATATCACGGGGGGAAAAATATTATACGACACCGGCCCAAAGTTGGTGCGGCCAAATAGCCGTTTTCGGAAAATTTCTAACTCTACAGAAAACAGTCAAAAATAGGCCTAAATACGGTGTTTTGGGCCATCTAGTGGGACGCAAATAAGGATACTTGGGGTCGCTAAACACGATGAGCATAATCGCAGCGCTTTGCGGCGCTGCTGTCGTGCTGTACTGTTATGCAGCAACCATAGCACGTTGTATTTAGACTTACTGTAAAGGGTTAAACATACGAACCTTGGTGATAATTGTGTCTGTAGTAAGGGGGAACTGCAACTGTGTTAGTTGGTGCACTCTCCAGCTTCAACCATGCTGTACGTGCTTTCCCAAACACAGCTCCGTCCATAACCAGTTATTCATTTGTCATTGGTATTTGTAGTAGGATGCTGCAGAAGTACAGCACGACCTATAACTAACTACCGATAACTTGCAATCGTCTGAAATTCTGCAGGCACGTGCAGCATAGTATTGGGTATCATGTCGTATAAGTCTCCTTTTTTGGCAGTGACACTTGCGTCTAGTTGCGCTGCAGTAGTGCTGCTGAAGTACAGCACGGCCTATAACTAGCTACACAAAAGTTGCAATCGTCCGGAATTTATTAGAGCATTAGAAATTGTACCGTATAAGCTTCTTTCACTGACAGTAAAGTTTGCATCTGGTGGCGATGCAGTAGAGTGATGCTGAAGTACAGCACGACTTACAACTAGACTAGCTACTTAGATAAGTTGCAATCATCTGAAATTTTGCATATAACTGCAGAAGAGCATTATAAATCGTGCCGTATATGTTTCCTTCATTGACAGTATATAATTTGCATCTGGTTGCGCTGCAGCAGAGTGCTGCTGAAGTACAGCACGGCCTGTAACTAGCTACACAAAAGTTGCAATCGTCCGAAATTTATTAGAGCATTAGAAATTAAACCGAATTAGAAATTACATTCCACCCAGATAAAGGACGCACATTGTTTTATTTACAGTGAATATAAAACATACAACAGTACAAGTAAACACACAGTTATTTGACTAAAACAAGGGAAATACGGCAAATAAAAATAAGCACAAAAACAATAAGATTAAAATAAGACATCCAGGTCAGTAGGCTACTTGATCGAAGTCACATTCGGCGCGCCTTTTGTTGCAAAACTTTTCCTCGGTCGCTTGGTTCAAAGCTATCTGACTGAGTAAGTTGTGAGCGCTGATCAGGATATTCTTTGGTTACAATGCACAAATATTCTGGATGAGCATCGCTTGAGTAAGAAGGTCCCACAGACACAAGCTAAACAGATAGTTAAGAGTTCACTTCCCGCCAGCTAGCAGGTGAGAAACAGACAACAGCATACACAGCAATACGACAAAAGGTAAATACTCTAGTATACGGTAAATAAATATTTAGGAATAAGCACGAGAATTTTGGCCGATCATCTATTGTTTACTTCATCACAGAAAAAATCCCGGAAAAAGAAAAATAAAGGTAGGTACGTAACCTAACTTGTTCCGACAATAAGTATGCAAAAAGCTAACAAATACGAACCTGTTGGAACTTCCAGCCATCAGAAAGAGCAGACACTACACTGGTGAGTTCTTCCTCGTCACACTGCAGAACCCGATAAACATGGGTTGTCTGAATAAAAATCGTCAATACAACACAAGCAATATATATATATACGTATATTGAACTGGCACAAAATTATTAAACACCTGCCACTTCTTGTGGCGAAGATCAATGCTAGCTTAGACTTTTGCGAAAGGCGGCAAAATTTCGTCAAATTTGGCGAATTTCGCGTAGCATTTTCACGAAAAATAGAATTCACGCGAAACTAACTTATGGGAAGGTAGCTAAGCTGAACTTCAGCAAATTCACATTTTTCGTGAGAAAACTTCGCGAAAAATAAAGTTTGTAAAGAGCTGTACTGTACATATCAAGTTTTTAACTTTCTTGCAGTGTAGTACTAAAAATGAAAGCTCAGAAATTTCAATAGGACACTTAGTGTTTTGACTATGATTTGGAGGATAAACTTTGAACGCATGCGATAAGATAAACTTTCCACCTGGCTTAGTGTTCTAGTGAGTGTGTGTACCAGTGGACTCATTGAGTGTCGTTATAACCACACATTATTTTGTTGGGTCTTGTGAGTGACTCCCTAAATGGTCCACAATAATCCCCCAAAAAACTGCCAAATTTCATCATTTTTACCCTAAAATTTCAAGAAGTTTTCCGGCTTCGCCGGAATATTCACTAATTTAGTTTAAAACACCTAAAACTAGTCAGTTTTTACACAAAAAATTCTCAAAGATTTTTCTTCGTCTGAGCTACTCTGCCTTGCGTAAAAGCAGTTAATAAATGCCGATATCCCAGAGCCGAAAGATCAAGGTTGGCCCTCTCAAGCTAGATGCACTGGCATCCCGGCAAACCTGACTAGACTGATGGGGAAACAAAGCAAAAGTGAGGCAGGCGACCTCGTACAGCCTGACAGGACTGACAAGCCAGGAAAATGCAAACAGGCAGCTGACATCACAGGGCTGTACCAGGATTCTAGGACAGGTATTGCTTTTTACCACGTATTAGTTGTGGATGTTTTTATATCATGTCTGACTATAGTCACTTAGAATCATAGGTTAGCGCGGGGGGTCTGGGGCGTCCAAGCGCCCCCCCACCCGGACAAGCCCTATCGCCGTCGGGGACAAGGGGTAACGAAAAAATGGTCAAGGGGTAACCAAAAACAGCCGGAAAAAATTAGTTTTTACAGTAAAATTTCAAAAAATTTCCGGCTCCGCCGGAATTTTTTAGCTATAATGTTTAGTTTCTCGGGAAAATCATGCAAAATTTTGAAATTTTTTCCAAGTTTTTTCCATTCTAAGTTAGAATAATTCTTACTTACGTAAACGTTATTATCTTATGGCATGAATTGCGCAACATGGCCTCTCTCAAATCTAGTTTTGATTTTGTATGGTATGGTTAGGGAGGCACAACAGAATACACCCAGCTACCTTGCGAAGTCTCAGCCCTAACCAGACAGTAGACACTAGACAAACTAACCAATCTTTAGTACAGCGCTCCGGGATACCATTATTACGTATGTAATATGTATATGTACACATTCGTAGTTTACCAACAAAACAAAACTAACATTAGGGGTTCCCTTGCCGTCACGTTGTGCAATTTGTTCTTTGCATAATTGAATAAGGCCTGATAGGTTGTAGAATTCCGCCTCTTCTAATACGCCTTAATATAAAAAAGACGTTAAAACTAGAGATTTATCACTATTTGATTTTTAATGCAGGGGAGAGGGGTTGGGTACTCCCCCAATTTCTTGAGCTGTCCGCATTCACTACTGCCCAGAAAATATCAATTTTTTCATTTTTAGCATAATTACCCCCACCACGTTTTGGGTTCCCTCCACTTCCCCACCCTCACTTTTTTCGCTTAGAAAGGCGAAAAGGCCCAGTACAGTATCAACCGGAATGACAACACGCATATATAAAGCGGTTATAGATTTTATCCAGCAACTTTACGCTAAGAACACTCCTGTAATATGAATGTTATGCAACATTTTTGTAATTGCATTAACGAATACATCTGTCAAGTTACAATAAAGCAGGAACACATTGTGCGTAAATGAAGCGAAATCTCATAATATATATACCTTCTTCAGCAACGTGCCTATTTAGCACCAATTTGCCATGTCTAAGATAATTAAGGACAGGGACAAAGTAGTCCGGGTCGCGATCGATCAGGTACGCACCTGTTTCGTCCTAAAACAGGAAAATAAGTTTCACTAAAAAGGTAAAAAGGAAGTAAGGAATTTTTGCACTGTTCTCAATTTTACAAGGAACAAAATGCTCCATCGCCGCATGTGAACTACACATGCGTCTCCATAACTTATCAAGGAACCTTCTAAACAAGAACCGGCGTTCCTACAAAAACAAAGTTACACAAGTAATAAAAAATGCTCCTCCGGAGCATGAAAAAGTAATATGGGTGGTGGTGAGGTGGTAAAATCAAGAGAGGACTAGTCTTAAAAATGCTTAATATGGGGACTAGGTTCAACAAACGAAGAGAACTAGGTTGTGGGCGAATTAATATGGGCACAGCTTCGCCGAGCAACCCATATTCGCGGACTGAAAAAGTTATATACGTTCATACGTATTACATATGTATATATACCAGTGTTCAGTTTTAGTTACGGTGCGTAAATAATATACGTACAACTATGACAAACGAGTTTTAGTGGAAGCAAACATTTTTTCGATAAACTCTTAACATTTACTGTGCATTTTAACCATTGATAAGAAAACTCTATATTTCAACAATTTCAGGACTCTCTCCGACGATCTTCTATTTCTATTGAACCGTTAGCGTTACAATCATAGCCTTGGTTCTTTCTAGTTGCTTGCCGTAGTCCAGCACAACCAAATTACTATATAGTTTACGTATATATAAGCAAACAACTTGCAGCGATTGTTTAACTGCTGGAATTGTTATTATTGACTGACAATAATGGCATTGTATATGACAATCGCCATGGCGAAGCGTGAAAGCCCGCGCATATGGGTTGCTCGGCGAAGCTGTGCCCATATTAATTCGCCCACAACCTAGTTCTTTTCGTTTGTTGAACCTAGCCCCCATATTAAGCATTTTTAAGACTAGTCCTCTCTTGATTTTACAACCGCACCACCACCCATATTATTTTTTCATGCTCCGGAGGAGCATTTTTATTATATCCTGTTGTAATTTTAAAGGATCCCTTTCCAGCAATGCGGCAATGGATACAAGGAGCTTGAACAGTGCCGCAGGTAAAGAAGAAAAGTGATTATATAAATATATAGTACCACTGAATTCTCACCTCCGCGTCCGCCCCAAGCTTTGGTCGCTGCAACCTCTGTTTGTGGGTGGTATAAGGAGAAAACTTTTTCGCCTCGCAAAAGACTTCGACAGTATGCCCATCGTGTTCAGCGACACGGATTTACTATATGGGTACCGCCAGAGGGCCGAAAACCGCGTTTTAGTGGGTCTGACCAGTGGTCAGTAGGCCCCATAGACCGTAGTGACCACTGGTCATTTCAATCGGAATCGGCAATATGCCTATTGAAACGTGCGTAGTCGATTTACTATAAATGCCCCCAACCAACACGCCGAAAAGCGCCGTTTTAAGGGGTTTAACCACTGGTCAATAGGCCCCATAGACCGTAGTGACCACTAGTCACTTCCCTCAATTTCGGCAATATGCCCATTGAAACGAGCGTAGTCGATTTACTATAAATGCCCCGAACCAAAACGCCGAAAAATGCTGTTTATAGTGAGTTTTCCCTACTTTGACCCTGGGCAAGGAACCACAGGAGCCATGCTGACCAGTGGTCACTTCGGGCGGTATCGGCAGTATGCTCATCGATTTCAGCGACCCCGATTTACTATATATGCGCAGGGCATTTTTTAGGGATTTTTTCCGGGGGGGGGAAGATTTTTGCAAAAATGAGCCAAAAAATGGTATTTTTTGGCGTATTTTGCATGGTGAAACACAAAAAGTTCTCAAAATGCCAGGATTTAAGGTCAGGGTTCACGCGGACTTTTCAATTTCAATTTCCAGGTTTTTCCAGGTTTTCAGCGGCAATTTTCCAGGTTTTGCATTATTAAATTTTGATCAAATTAGCGTAAATCTGGAGCATTTTTGGGTAAATACGGAGACCATAAAACCAGCGATGCACTGTACCCAAGCCCGACAACCAGGCCTCTGTCCCGTGATAATTAAAGTAATGGTGAATCGGCTGGGTTTTTGGGGTTTTAGTGTTTTTCCGTTTTTTCGGTAACCCCAATGGCTTTAAACAGCTTCTGCAGCGCTAAAAATGTCAAATTAACAAATTAAAGCGTTAAATAGTATTTTAAAGCTACAAATATAAATCTACACCGCTTCAAAGAATTATTAGACTTTTTCAATTTTTCAAATATAATTTCTAAAACTTTCCGAAAATTTTAAACAGCTTCGCAAAATTCTCATAAATATTTGAACTTATCGGGTATTCCAGCGCCCATCGTGCGGTAAGTAATGGCATTTTCAATCAAGCTTTTGGATATTATAAAGGCTAAAAATAGATTACATCTTTACAAAACTTGTATATAAATGGTTAATTCCGGAACATGTATATAGTGTTAAAGTGCTAAAAATACAAATCCGGCGTAAAAAACCGCTTCTAAAGTTTGAATACTATATATATATATATATATATATATATATACATAATAACTGACGAAGGTAAAATTGTTTTAATATTTTTAGTTTTTTACAATTTACATATATATATACCTATTGTAATTATATATACATATTTTTAATTTTTATACCATGGATTGCACCAAATAAGATTAAGACTGATGATTAATTAAGACTACGGATTAGCTGAGGACTAAGTCCATTTTTTTGAATGGGAAACCATAGTTTTCAGCTTATCCTAATCTTATTCGGTGCAATCTAGGGATAAACGTAATAAGAGCACTTAACGTCGAGTTAATGCATTTGTAGCAGTTTTTAAATAAGTCTATTGAGTCTTAGCATCATTTTACGCACTGTGCTCGTTGAATTATAATGTTAAACTACATGTTCAACTAAGAATAGCAGACAAAAAAGATAGGCAGGGGCACTAGCGTAGCCAGAAAAATTTCGAAAAAATTGTCCGGGGGGCCTGGGGGGCGGAACCCCACAGAAACCGAGAAATTTTTTATTTTGCGACATTCGTGAAATTATTACAGAGCATTCTTTGAAATTAAAAATACTTAAGGCCCTATCACGTGTTGACGCACCCAAACGATGTAAAAGCTGGTCAAATTAGAGTATTTGGTACTCATCTTTGGTCTACGAAACACGTATTATGATGGTACAATGCACTTATTTTGCGCCGAAGACGCGAAAATTTTTTGAAGAATGGGCGTTTACCACATGGCACGGAAAAAATTCCTGGGGCTCCACAATTTCGGGGGGACTTCCTCCCATCCCCCCCCTGGCTACGCGTCTGTACAGGGGTCGGGGCGTGGCGTAGTCCCCCAAAAGTTGAAGATAATTTTTAATTTTGGGGAAAGTTTGCTCTTAAAATTTTTGAATTCTTTTGCTTGAACAGTTAAGAAGATTTAGCATTTTAGTTTGCTATGTCAAGTCAAAATAGAAACAAAAACAAAACATATACATCGTACATGTGCTTAGGCAGAAAGCAATTGCAGACAAAAGAATAAATATAGAATCAAAGAAGTGGAGGTCCGGAGGAGGCAGCCCCCCTAAAGAAGAAGCCAGCGTCCAAACTACAGCAAATTGTCACAAGAAATTAGTTTAGACCACCCTTGGAATTCGGTTGGGTATTTTTAGGCTCGACTGCTTAAATGCGTAGAAACTATGTACGCAAAAATCGCGCAGCCAACGGGAAATTTTGGGTGAGTGAGGAGCCCAACAAAAATAGAAGAATCTTTTTAAAGCAGGACCTTCTGGATAAATTTTCAGTACAATTTTCGAAAATCTAATCGTCATTATTGGTAATGTCCGCCTTTAGGGTAAAATTTTCAGTTTGAAAATAAAATTTAAATAAAAGTTTAAGGAAAGGCCTATTGCTTTAAAACACACAACACCAAATAGAAAACAATGTACAAACCATGGGTGAAAAGAATAGCCGACAAACCGGGCTAAACAAAATCACAATTCGGGCAATTTTTTCAATTTCAATTGAAGTATAAGAAATTTGGTAAATTTTGCAATCAATCAGCAAATTCCAGGTTTTTCCAGGTGTTTACCCAAATTCCAGGTTTTTCCAGGTCGCATGAACCCTGTAAGGTAAAAATAGCCATTTTTACGAAAAAATCTCCGGCGAAGCCGGAAAATTTTTGAAAATTAGACCATTTTTGGAAAAAATGTAGACCTCATTAAGGGGGAAGACCAAAATCCCGGGGGGGGCGATTTCGGGGTGGGAAGGCATTTTCGGGGGGGAAGGTCAATTTCGAGGGTGGCCCCCCTGTAAAAAATACCCTGATGCGTACCACCCCAAGGCCGAAAAACGCCATTTTTAGTGACTTTTAGGCCATTTGTAGTAAAAGTGGGACTTAGAAACTTTTCGTGAAAACAGGTGAAAAATGCAAAGTTTGGGCCCATCTCCTGAAAGCTACAGAGCGAAATTACAAAATCCCCCTCGTTACACTCCGCGCATAGTCCGAAATATTCAAATAAAATAAACCAAACCGATCTAGCTGCTAGCCTGTGAAAAAAAGTCGATCACAACCGAAGTGCCAAAATAGCGAAAGTCCGACTTTGGGGCCCTGGCACAGAGCCAAAATTGGCAGTGTGCCAAAATGACCAAAAAAGGTTGCATGGGAGGACCCTGCCTACCAACATATATATAATAGTAGTATAGGACCAAAATGCCCATATCGTTCCAACACTGCGCTGACATAAGCACTTCCGAAAAGCGTTATTAACCGAGAAAAAAACAAACGGACGGTAACTCCCGCCTAGTGCAAAATTTCGAAGTTCGGAATTTTAACCAAAAGTATGGTGGTACTTGTAGTACTAATCGAGTACTTTACGATGGTAACATTTTTACCTCTCCCGAACCTCTAATTAGCTGGCACCAGGCCAACACTGTCTCCAGGGGGCCGCGCAGACGCCTTTATACCCATATTATGTAGGGGCGCTATCGCGCCCCTACATAATTTTATTTTCTACAGTAAGTTTACATTATAATTTATATATATACATTTATATACTGTAATGTGGAAAAACGCACGCGATCGGAAGGCAGGTCAGTTGCGCCTTGACAAAGGCGATAAAAGAATGATTCCGAATCACGACACAGCGTTGTTTTTGTTGTTAAAAACAGCCGCCCACCAACATTAAGCCGAATCCACTTTTGCCCAGTGTCGACCCCATTACAATAGGAATCTAGTCGTCCATCGGTTTCCATTAAATAGTCTTTATAGCAGATAGATATGAAGGCTAAATATCTCAATTTACATACGTATATACACAAGTAACAAAAATGCTCCGCACAAAAGGGGATAATATGTGTGTTGGTCGTCTATGTCTATGTCTATGTCTGTCGTTTAATCCGGTTGAGAAAGAAAGTATATAAATCCGACACAGCAAGTTTGGGTGGGTGGTTCTATGACAAAAGTTGCTCAGTTCGATGCGGGCTTTCATTTGGTACCAAATTTGACTACTTTTGAAAATTTTAATTTTTGACCCAAAATCGCCTAAGTCCCCACCCCACCCCACCACAGCCCTCTACAGCCACTTTAGGTACGCACTTCTATGACAAAAGTTGCTCAGTTCGATGCGGGCTTTCATTTGGTACCAAATTTGACCACTTTTGAAAATTTTAATTTTTGACCCAAAATCGCCTAAGTCCCCACCCCACCCCACCACAGCCCTCTACAGCCACTTTAGGTACGCACTTCTATGACAAAAGTTGCGCAGTTTGATGCGGGCTTTCATTTGGTACCAAATTTGACCACTTTTGAAAAATTTTAGTTTTGACCCAAAATCGCCTAAGTCCCCACCCCCACCCTACCACAGCACTCTACAGCCACTTTGAGCATGCAATTCTATGACAAAAGTTGTTCAGCTCACTTAGCGCTTTCATTTGGTACCAAATTTGACCACTTTTGAAAAATCTTATTTTTGACCACTTGACCCCCTACCCGATTTACCCTTCAAACGGTAAAGTGGAGCCAGTCCAGCAAAATGGGTGGGTCGGACGGCAAAACGGACTCCGGAAATGAGCTGGGCGCACCAGAAAACCCCTATGGACAAAGTTTTGAGAGGCTATGCACAGTCCTATATGGTGTTCTTGGAAGTCGGTACCGACTTGACCCTCCCGACAGCAAAGTGGAACCAGCCCAGCAATATGGGTGGGTCCGACGGCAAAACTGCTTACGGGAATCAATTCGCCGTGCCAGAAAACCTTTGTATGAAAGAATTGAGCTTTCTAAGTTGAATACACAGCGAGAAATTTCGATTTTTCATTTTTCGAATTTTCACCATTTTTGACCGGCCACTGTGGTCGCATGGGAAGTGATAGAGAAACGAGACTTAGCTATTTAGTTAGTTCAATATATGTAGTTTCTGAATATAAAAGAAATCGGCTACAGCTCCTAACGTTCGAGCTGCGCAGCGACCACAAAAATGGTCACTTTTCGCTCTGAGCCGACTTTGCGGCGCCGCTGCGGCGCTGTGGCGCACCTGCGGCGCAAAAAAAGTAGCTATTCTTAAATGGCGCATGGGGTACTACCAGACCCTATACCCCTTTAGGTCCGGCCTCCGCTGCAGATTATGTGAAAGAGGCGGAAAGTCAGGACAATACGACCATTAAATAGGAGAAACCGGAAAAAAAACATCGCCGCCATAACCGGTCCGGGGCACAACTTTTTAACGGAAAGTGATACGGGGCTGAAACTTCGCACACATACTAAACTCGATGTGCTCTACAATTTGCGCATGAAATCTGCGCAGGATCTGCGCAGGATTTTGCGCAGCCTCTGCGCAGCTTATTTTACGGTGTCTCCAGGGACTTTTGACACATATATATTATAGGGGTCGCTGCCGCGACCCCTATGATATCCTTAAATTCCGATTGAAGAAGTAAAGACAAAAGTTTCATAGGCACGTGACGTTATTTGGCACAGCAAATATTGGTGGATGGTTCCATGTCAAAAGTTGCTCAGTTCACTTAGGGCTTTCATTTGATACCAAATTTGACCACTTTTGAAAAATTTTATTTTTGACCCAAAATAGCCTAAGTCCCCACCCCACCCCACCACAGCACTCTACAGCCACTTTGGGTACGCAGTTCTATGACAAAAGTTGCTCAGCTCACTTAGAGCTTTCATTTGATACCAAATTTGACCACTTTTGAAAAATTTTATTTTTGACCCAAAATAGCCTAAGTCCCCACCCCACCCCACCACAGCACTCTACAGCCACTTTGGGTACGCAGTTCTATGACAAAAGTTGCTCAGCTCACTTAGAGCTTTCGTTTGAAACCAAATTTGACCACTTTTGAAAAATTTTAATTTCGACCACTTGACCCCCTACACCCGACTGACCCTCCCGACGGCAAAGTGGAACTAGCACAGCAAAATAGGTACGTCGGACGGCAAAACGGATACCGGGAATGAGCTGGGCGCACCAGAAAACCCCTATAGACAAAGTTTTCGGAGGCCAGGTAAAGCCTACTATGGACCTCCAGGAAGCGGTTTCCGACTTGACCCTCCCGACGGCAAAGTGGAACCAGCCCAGCAAAATAGGTGCGTCGGACGGCAAAACGGATACCGGGAATGAGCTGGGCGCACCAGAAAACCCCTATGGACAAAGTTTTGAGACGCCAAGTAGAGCCTAGTATGGACCTCCAGGAAGCGGTTGCCGACATGACCCTCCAGACGGCAAAGTGGAAGCAGCACAGCAAGATGGATGAGTCCTACGGCAAAAAGGACACCGGGAATGAGCTGGGCGCACCAGAAAACACCCATAGACAAAGTTTTGAGAGGCCAGGTAAAACCTACTATGGACCTCCAGGAAGCGGTTTCCGACTTGACCCTCCTGACGGCAAAATGGAACCAGTCCAGCAAGATGGGTGGGTCTGACGGCAAAACTGACTGCGGGAATCGATTCTCCGTGCCAGAAAACCATTGTATGGAAGATTTGAGCTTTCAAAGTTAAATAGATAGCGAGAAATTTCGATTTTTCATTTTTCGAATTTTCGCCATTTTTGACGGGCCACTGTGGTCGCTAGGGAAGTGATAGAGAAACGCAACCTGGACCGTTAGTTAGTTCAATATATGTAATTTCTGAATATAAAAAGAAATCAGCTCCAGCTCGTAATGCTCGACCTGAGCGACGACCACAAAAATGGTCACTTTTCGCTATGAGCCGACTTTTGCGGCGCCACTGCGGCGCTGTGGCGCAGCTGCGGCGCAAAAAAAGTTGTGATTCTTAAATTCTTTAGAGGGTACTACTAGACCCCATAGCCCTTTAGGTTGGCCCACCGCTGCAGATCACGTGAAAGCGGCGAACATTATGTACAATACAACCATCAAATAGGAGAAACCGGAAAAAAAAAAAACATCGCCGCCATAACCGGTCCGGGGCGCAACTTTTTAACGGTAAGTGATACGGGGCTGAAACTTCACAGACATACTAAACTCGATGTGCTCTACAATTTGCGCATGAAATCTGCGCAGGATCTGCGCAGGATTTTGCGCAGCTTCTGCGCAGCTTATTTTACACTGTCTCCAGCCACTTTTCACACATATTATAGGGGTCGCTGCCGCGACCCCTATGATACACAACATATGCATACTATGATTATAAGATAAGATAGGAGACAAAGACAGATAAGATAGGAGCAACTATATATATATAAATATATATATATATATATATACATATATATGTATATATATACAATATATGAAATGTAAAAAGGATGGATATGAAGAAAAGAATATTAAACAATAAAAGTACAGGTTTAGTTGAGATTGACGCTGGGTGGGGGGAGTAGAAGGTCCAAATTTGGCTTGGGGACCAGACCAAAATTCGAAATTTGGGGGGGAGGACCCCCCCTAAACCATACCCAAGTTTTTAGCTAAAAATGCTCCTTTTTCGATGTACACAACATTAAACGTATTCAAAAGCTTCTGTCAATAGTTTTCGTATGCGAAAATAGGGCTTGAAACTGACAAATTTGTGCTAAAATATGCCTAAACTAGCCCAGATTGTGGTTTATAATTGCGTATATTACGTTTTAATTGCTATAAATAACCGTCTTTAGCTGTTTATATCTGATGTATAACCACTTTTTCGATTTTTTCAAAAATTTTCAGAAGTTGCAAAAATGTTTTTCAAAATTTTGCATTTTGTTACTTGGTTTGAACCCAATTTTCGGGGGAGAGGGGGGTTTGAGCTCGGCTTGGGGGGAATAGCTGAGGTCGGTTAGGGGGGGTCTGGCCTCTCCGTGGGGAGGTCTCACAGGGGGCAAACAGTAGCCTGGTACACCTATGCCCCCCACGGAGAGGCCCTCCCCCCTACCCGACCTCAACTACATACTCTGCCCCAAGCCGAGCTCGGTGTCCGATCATTGTGTATACTTTTCATTATGTATACCAGTCATTATGTATACGCCGTTATGTATATATATATACCCTACCACTAGCGTAGATACGGGGGGGGCGGGGGGGGGGGCGGCCGCCCTCCCCGAAATAACGGCTTTGGCCCCCCTGAAAAATTGGGCAAAAAATTTTACGCCCGCGCAGAGCGCGGGCGTTCAATTTTATTAGAAGCATACAGAAATTATACATTAATGCTTCAAATTAGCTCAACATTGATGCATTTTCTACACCATTAAAAAATTTTCGCGCCTCCGGCGCGAATTTTGGCTATTTAGATTATCAAAATTATTATTTTTCATTAAGCATGCTAACAAATGTTTGTATATATAAGTTGCTTTGCAGTTTTGCTGTTATCAGCGTTATTCCCAACATCATCAGCCTTGGCATAATTGGTTGATATCATCAGAATACGCAGTTCTTACGTAATGGGAGCATCCTATTCCTAATGGTTTCAGTTTTCGGGCAAGACAGTAAACGTAGAAAATAGCAAATAAAAGTACAAAATGTTGTTAGTCAATTGATAAATCATTTATAAAGAATTAAATGTTTCAATAGCGTTTTATAGCGAAATTCAAAGATTTTCTCAACTTCTGGGGGGGCCCGGCCCCCCAGACCCCCCATTTGGGACTTAGGGTATCGCTTTCAATTGTAACAAGTCGAAACACGAACCATAGAAGACTTGAATTAATAGGACAAATTGCAGTATATATAATACATATACACAGTGTGCATGTAATCGTTACGCAAAAATAGAAAATTTTACCCCCCCCCCCTTCAAAAGTCCTCGGTCAAAACCGCCCCCCCTGAAAATTTTTTGTACCTACGCTACTGATACCTGCCATTTCGTTCCATAACTTTACAATAGTTATAAATTTTTAATAAAGCAATTTAAGGCAACGTGAACTATAGCGGATATATTTTTCAAAAATGATTTACTACTAGCAATTATAATTCTAAATTTAACCGGATTTTTATGAAATTTTGGAAGCATGCTGGGAAAAGGCATACTACCCACTAGTTGATTATCGTTGAAACCATATTCATGCTTTAATTCATGTTTTATGTTTTCCACAGTAAGGCAGCTTAACTCATAATGAGGTTTTGGGCTAGTATATATCCAATTTCCTTCAACATTTGTTGGATATAAAACTTTTTACATATATATAAAGCTAAAATTTTGTGCCGCTTTCATCTATTACCGTAATTACATATTTTTGTTGCAAAATTTTTAGATTGCTTTTAGGGATGTACCGGGGCCTGGCCCCGGCCCCGGGGCCAAAAATTAGCAAAATTTTGGAAATTTTTGACATTTTTTGACCAAAATTTTGAAATTTCGAAAGCCAAGAAGTGTTGCAAATCTTTTATTTTCCTACCGATTTGAATAAAAACAACGATAGTAACGTTTGTAATACAGAAAGTATTGCAAAATTGGAATTTTCAAGAAAATTTTTAAAAATTTTCGATTTGGACACCCAATTTCCCCCTCCCCCCCCCCCCCCCACACCCCCCCCCCGTAGTGGCGGCCCCGGTGCATCTCTAATTGCTTTTAGCATTATTAGATAATCTTTCATTACAAATTTTAGGACACGAAGGCTTTCTGTTTCTTAATTTTGAAAATTTGTTGTTCAGTATAGCTTTACACGAATCCAGCACTGAATATTTCCATGGGTTTAATTCTTCTTTATTAATTTTATATTTCTCGCAATACATTCCTATATACTTGCTTAATGAATTAGATAAATCGAAATAACAGTCATTAACATTTAGCATTTTTTCAAGACGATATTTCGGACCTTTTTTAAACAAGTTTTTTAATTCTATATTGCTAATAATTTCGAGATTTCCTGTAATAATATGACCATGGTAAGGATCACAGAAAGTTGAATTAGCACATTCACAGTTTGTTGGATTTGACAAAAAGTCGTTAACATCAATATTCGCCACCACCTGTCTATAGTTAAAAATGAAACTAGAAATGGGTGGGTTATATGAATAAAGTACCATAGGGTTAGCATACAGACTCCCGTATTCAGTAGTTGAAATCCATAGATCACTTGCAGATTTAAAAACTTTGTTTAAATTCAAAAAATCCATTAATTTATTAGAAAAAGGTACAACTATAGTTTGTTTGGCCATTCTTTTTTTAGTAACAACAGTTCTTCCTTCTTGAAGTTTTGCAAAAACCAGATCTCTCATTAGTTCAATAAAATAATTAGGTTTAGTTTCCATAAGTTTTGTAAAAAATAATTTAAGCATTTGTTTTGATTTTGTAAAAACATATGCACATATTGATTTTCTGAAAACTAAAGGATCGTTTTCTAATAACTAATTTCTTCAACGTTCCATTTATGACGCAAACTTCTACGTATTTTCCTTCCTCTAATTTTTACATTATATATGTTGACTTGTTGCAGAGATAAAATTCCAAAAAATGGCTTTTTCGCTATGCAAGCCTTTTAAAATGTAATTTAAGCCATAAGGAAATTTTGTACGTAGTTGACTAATCCAATAGCTTTCCCTTTCTAATCTCAACTTTTTAGTTAAGTTTTCATCTGAAAAATAATCAATAGTTTCCAAAATTTTTACGATTCTTACATATATATATAATCCAGTATTAAAATGTTCTATTAATTCAGAGCATCCTGATTTTGACTGAGTTCTTATGGCATATAAATGTTCACGTATTCTTTCTTTAAGCATTCTTTTAGTTTCTCTGAAGTATATCATTCCACAGTCGTCACATTTTATCATATAAATTAAGTTTTTGACAGAACAAGTTAAAGCTTCATTTCGATTATTGATTATATATATACCGAAAAGGTAATAGAATTATAAGATCCTTCAAAATTATCAGAGGGGTTGACTAACGTACAAATTTTGCATACTTTTGAACAAGCAGAATATATTTTATTTGCAGGTGAAATTTAGCCACCTTAAACAAGTTACCACACCCAAGGTAACTTAGGTGGGCGCGGGGTGGTTACCAATTAGACAGGGTTTGCCTGACTTAAGTGGGCGTAAATCACCATAGGGCTAAACAGCCCTCCCACCGTCCCACTGGCACCCTGGCCCAGGGGCTAACCGCGACTCATAACCCCTTGGTTATAACCGGATCACATAAATTTGGGTATACATAAAAATGAGGAGTACGTATATATACATAAATTTCGGTATGCATAATGTAGGGTATACATACGTAACAGCGTATACATAATGAATGGTATACATAATGATCGGACACCGAGCTCGGCTTGGGGGGGGGCAGTATGTAGTTCAGGTCGGGTAGTGGGGAGGGGGGTCTGGCCTCTTCGAGGGGGCAGAGGTGTCTGGCCTCTTCGTGGGGGCAGAGGTGTACCAGGCTACTGTTTGCCTCAGGGTATTTTTTAGGGATTTTTTCCGGGGGGGGGTGCTTCCCGGGGGGGGGCCGCCGGGCCCGGGGGGGAGACGAGTTGTTTGCAAAAATGAGCCAAAAATGGTATTATTTGGCGTATTTTGCATGGTGAAACGCAAAAAGTTCTATTAGTTCGATTTTTACGAAAAAATCTCCGGCGAAGCTGGAAAATCTTTGAAAATTGGCCTATTTTTGGCAAAAATTTGGCCCTCCAAAAAATCCCGGGGGGGAAGCAAAAATCCCGGGAGGGGGCGATTTCGGGGGGGGGAAGGCATTTTCGGGGGGGAAGGCATTTTCGGGGGGGGAGGTCAATTTCGAGGGGGGGGGCCCCGCCCCCTCCCCTGTAAAAAATACCCTGCGCCCTGTGAGACCCCCTCCCCACGGAGAGGCCAGACCCCCCCTAACCGACATCAGCTACTCCCCCCAAGCCGAGCTCAGACCCCCCTCCCCCCTAAAATTAAGTCCAAACCAAGTAAAAATGCAAAAGTTTTGAAAATGTTTTTTGCAATTTCTGAAAATTTTTGAAAAAATCGAAAATTGCTATAAATCAGCCATAAACAGCTAAAGACCAAATTATAGACTAAAGAGAAAATTATAAACCACAGTCTGGGCTTTAGGCATATATATTTTAGCACAAATTTGTAAATTTTCAAGCACTATTTTCGGCATAGCTTGGCCGGAAATTTTGGTTGGGGTGGGGGAGGGGCAAACTCATTGTTTCACCGGAAATTTTGGTTGGGGGGGGGGCAAACTTCGGAAATTTTTGGTCGACCCCCGAAATGTGCTGAGGACAGTACCCCCAAACGGCCTAAAAACGCAAACTTTTCTGTATTTTAACGCTTTGTTGTCAACACAAGGCTTGTTTTTATCGCTTTAGGCGTTTTTACACCGTTTTAAAACGGATTTCAAGCCAAAATTTTCAAAAGATTTTCAAAAAATGACCATTTTTTAGCAAAATTGTACTAACTTTATGGCCCCAAAAAGTGCTGAGGGGTTCGGAGGGGGGTAACCAAAAGTGGGAGGAAGGATAGTCAAAAATGTCTGGGGGGGTAAAGTTGGTAGAAAATTTTGGGGGATACCCCCCAACATAGGTGTAAGGTTGGGGGAGGGGGGGTTGAGGGGGGTAGCCCCCCAAGCCTTTTTTCAACCCTCCTCCAAAACTTTTTGGGGGACGTCCCCCCCCCAACTGGGGTGGAGGGTAGTCGAAAAATGGCCAAAAGTTGGGTATTTGTATAATAAATTTTGAAAAATTTTCCAAAATTTCCAAATTTTTGGCTTAAACTGTTTATTATTACGAGAAATAAACGTTTTTAACTGTATTATGGATCTTATGACTCAATATTGACCTTATTTTGGACTTGGAAACATGTTGGCAAACAAGTTTTTGAGTTTAAAACCACTGTCTAATGTTAAAATTACTTTATGGTTATATAGATGTTTTTATTATTAGAAACGGCTGAAAATGCAATTTTTGGCATAAAAAATGAAAATTTTTTGGGGGAGGGTTGGCGGGGGGTCCTAGGGGTGGTCCCCCAGAAAAGGTTGAGGTATATACGTATACAACACCAACACCAACATACGTAGGTGTGGCCATAGGTGTGTTAGGGGGGGGGACCCTCCCCCGAAATGACAAATTTTGGCGACCCCCCCCCAGATTTTCGGATTTTTGCTACCCCCCCCCCCCTCCGATTTTTTGGCCAAAAAGTGGCCAAAAATGGCATAAAATCGAAAATTTAGGGGGGGGCCCCCACCCTCCGTCGGAACCACCCCCCCTCCCCTCCCCCCCAAATCTGGGGGGGGTTTCCGACGGAAGGGTGGGAAGACCCCCTAAATTTTGGATTTTATGCCGTTTTGGGCACTTTTTGCATAGTTTCCCTAGGGGGGGGCCCCCCAAAATTTTCGACCCACTTTACCCCCCCCCCCCCCAGATTTTTTGACTATCCTTCCCCCCCCTGTTGGTTGAACCCCCCCCCAGCACTTTTTGGGGCCAAGAAGTTAGCTAAATTTTGCTAAAAAATTTTTTTTTTGAATTTTCTGAGGTCCGAATTTGGGGGGGGGGGTTCGGGGGGGTACTCCCCATCACATTTCGGGGGTCGACCACCAAATTTTCGAAGTTTGCCCCCCCCCCAAACCAAAATTTCCAGGGAATATGACTTTTTGGCCAAAAATCTGGGGGAGGTAGCAAAAATCTGAAAATCTGGGGGGGGCGCCAAAATTTGTCAGTTTGGGGGGCCCCCCACCCATAGGTGTAGTGTACCTGGGGGGGGGGGGGCAGTGACGGCGCGCCCCTCCCTTTGGGGTGTCGGGCCCCCCTTGAAAAATTTTTCAGCTGTTTATATGCATAATTTGAGCGTTTTTAAGAAATTTTTTAAAATCGGCAAATTTTTTGCTAAAAATCGAAAAAGTTTTGCTAAAAAATTTTTTGGAAAATGAAGGTAAAATTTGCTAAAATTTAGAGATGCACCGGGGCCGCCACTACCGGGGCCGGGGCCGGGACCTCATCGGCAGGGGCCTGGAAATTGGGGGTTCTAGAAAATTTATATTTTACAATACTTTTTGATATACAAACGTTACTATCGTTGTTTTCATTCACATCGGCGGGTAAACAAACGATTTGTAACACTTTTTGACTTTCGAAAAGTCAAAATTTTGGTCAAAAAATGTCAAAAATTTACAAAAGTTTCCTAATTTTTGGCCCCGGTCGGTCCCGGGGCCTGACCACCGGGCCGGGGCCGGGGCCGGAGCCGGGGCCGGAGCCGGGGCCTGGCCCCGGTGCCGGGGCCGGGGCCAGGCCCCGTTGCATCCCTACTAAAATTTGGCAAAAATTTTGTATTTCCCAGAACACACGAAAACTTTTCCTGGAAAAAATCGGAAAAAAACCGGAATAATAGTGTCAACTACACATTTTTTCCCGATATTTTCCCGATTTTTTCCGGATACCTGAAAAAATCGGAAAAAAATCCGAATAAATTATTCTGATTTTTTTCCGATTTTTTCCCGATATTTTCTAATTTGGAAAAAACCGGAATAATTTCGGAAAAAAATCAAAATAAACTCAGAATAAATTGTTTTCTCAGTTTTTTCCAGGAATTTTTCCGATTTTTTTACTTTTCCAATTCTTCGGTGTGGCTGCATAGTTTCTGCGGAAGTTTGGGTCTGGGGGGTATATAAATCTTGGAAGGTTGGTGGTCGACCCAAGAAATGTGATGGGAGGTATATACCCCCCCACAATTCGGACTTCAGAAATTTGAAATAACAGCCAAAAAATGCAAAATTTTCGGTAATTTAGCCCTTTTTTTCTTTAAAATATGCCTGTTTTTAATGTTTTAGGCGTTTTTACCCTATTTTCAAAATTTTTCGGGCCTGCGGCGCCTTTCTAACTGAATTTAGAAATTTTTCTAGCCTGCGGCGCTAATGTTTAATGACTTTTACAGCTTTTTGGCGCCTCCGGCGCTTTTTATCTCAATTTTTCTCGCCTGCTTCGCTTTTCTATTTTTCTATTTCCATTCTACGGAATTTCCACGCATGCGGCACTATATATTCCATCTCGATTTTAACAAATAAAAATTTTAACAATGCGCCTGGCTGGCAGATCTTTTTATTCAAATCTTTTCAAGCTTTCCAATACAAATTTAGCCATTATGTCAAAGAATTTCTCAACTTTTATTGAAATGTTTTTAAAGATTTTCATTACGGCTTTTTTCAAAATTTCAAAAATTTTCTCAAATTCTGGGGGACTCCGCCCCCCAGACCCCCCGAGTCGACAGGCGACTAGTCTTAAATCTCGTCATTTTTGCTGCTCACAAAATGAACTCTTTGTTGAAAACTTTGCCGCCGCCATCCCCCCCCACGCGTAAACGTGTCAGGCGAAATTTTCGGCTCGACCCCCCCCTTTCAAAATCCTGGGTGCGCCCCTGCCCCAAGAGTAAATCGAGGTCGCTGATTTTAAAAATCGAGTCAACAGATCGATCCGATCAATCTATCGATCAGTAGAATCGATCGACCAAATCGATCAAAAAATTTTTTATATCCGATTTTTGCGAAAAGTCGCCTATAGGGTAATTCGGGGGCGCTGATTCCGAATCTGCGATCGAAAATTCATGAAAATCGATCCTGCACTCACAAAAATCGATTTTTTCAATAATCGTCAATAAGTCGAATCTTGCAGCTCTGATCGAAATTTCCCTGGGGCACCAGTTACACAGGTGGAACTGGTGTCGATCTTTGTCGCTCAATTATAACGATGTATATATATACAATATAGCCACATAGTCATCCTTAAATTGCCCCCTAGCGAAGGGCAGCCATCTGTAGAACCAGCTGGTCAGTTCTTTGATCAGATGGCATGGCCTTAGATCAACCTCAACTCCCTAAGACTGGTGCTGGATTATCTGTGACTACATCTGGGTTCCGAAGATCAGCTCATATGGCTCTTACCGTGCGCCAGGAATATGAAGAAGAAGAAGATGGTGTCTTTTCGCGAAAATCAGACACAAAACATTTATTTTTGATCGACCGATTGATCGGATATATCTGTCGACTCGATTTTTAAAATCAGCGACCTCGAGTTACCCTTGGGGTGGGGCACCTTCTCAGCCAAATCGGAGACAAAAAATTTTTGCGAACCATAAGGGGGACCAATCCAAAATTTTTGTTCCCCCCTCCCCATCTCCATAGCCATGGGGGAAAACCCACTATTTCGGATTTTAGCTTGAACTTTTTTTATTATAAGGGCTAGCTGAGAACTCTATATACAATCGTACTTGGCGTTTAGAACTTTCTTTTAAGCACATTTGCGCTTTTCTAGGTTGTACCGTTAGGCCGGTATAATGCAAAAATGCGGGTGGGTTTTTTCCCGACATGGAAAGCTTTAATTTCTCCATAACGGTAGGGCCTAGGGAGACAAACTATACCTCATTCGAAAGCTTAGGGCAAACCCTAATTAAATATATATAGAGGTCGGGGAAAAGAACCAACCCGCAAGTGCTGGAAAAAAACCAAACCGCAAGTGGTGGGGAAAAACCAATCCCTCGTTTGGGCGATGGGGATGATATAGCGGGCTCAAATTTTGCATGCAAGTTGGTAGGGCCCATCCCACCTACCACACCAAATTTGAGCAAAATCGGACCACTTTTGAACATTTTTTGACATTTTGAAAATTTTGGCGTTTTCGACCCCCCGAAAATTCAAAATTTGCCTATTTTTGAAGGCCTGTAGAAACTTTTTCCTAGTAGTTAGATAATAACTTTTGATAGTTTCTATGAGAACAACATGTGCTCTTTACAAAAATGTCGGTCTCGTCTTCCTGCGACGCTTGGCTAGCTGCAAGCAGAATTTTAAAAAAATGGGAAAATAAAACCAAGGGGTGGGAAAAAACCAATTTTTGCTTTTGCTACCAAACTCCCATAAATGATTCTTAGTTGCTCAAAAGTGGTTCATATAGCAAGTTTAATGCGTAATTTCATCGAATTTCAAAAGATTTACAAATTTTTGTATTTTAACAGAAACTGGCAAATTTGATGAAACCTAGCCAGTTGATGCTGCAAATATTGATGTTCGATTTTCTCACTTATTATAAGGAATATCGCAAAAATAACTGCAGATATCTATGAAGTCAGCAACGCCGATTTTACCTGTTGTATGCATAAAATCGCTAATATGAGTTACCCTATCCGAATATTGGGGTCGGTTTTTTCCCATCGGTTGGTTTTTTCCCGCCATTGGTTTTTTACCCCGGCTAATTAACCATTAATTACTAATTAACGACAGGACCTAGAGAGGCGATTTATATACCCAAATGACAGTCTAGACAGGGCTTGATAAGAAAATAATTTATAGCCGGATTGCTCCACTGGGTAGTTCTGCAGGGTCCAAAAAGTGACTACCTTGGTTTTTTCCCCGACGTCTATATATGTATATATATAGTATCAAAGTCGTGCGGGGTGAGTGGAATACGTCAATCGTAATTCCTCTGCACAAAAAAGGCTCCAGGGGCCGATCCTATCAAAACGGGGTTAAGCTTAACCCAGGTTAGGCCCCATTTTGGGGTTAACCCCAAAATTTTTGGGTTAGGTTAACCCTGGGGTTAACCCTGTCCTATCAAACATTTTTGGAGTTGGGTTACGCTAACCCGGGTTAGCGCAAACCCGGGTTTCGGTTAACCCTATTTTTCTTAAAGGCTGCTATGGCGTAAATTGTTTGGTTTTCTTGATGTGTTTTTTTTGAATTTTTTAATTTGATTACACAAAATTCGATATTATCTATATTTTAATATATGGATCACGTTAGCTAAAAGCAGAAATCGGGGAACTAAAAAAGGGTCCCGGGGTATTTTTGTAAGGAAAACGTCTGCTAAATGGACCCTGCAGTAAATTCTTCGAATCGCTGGAAAAAATTTGGCTGTGTTTTGATGAAATATTCTGAAAGCTGTAATCCTAACTAAAATTATTTTCCTACAAATCGCGGCCAATGAAAGAATTCGAACGATACCAATTATTTTTGTTACCCTCCCGACTTGAGATTATCTGGCGCAAATCTGATTTTAGATTCTAGCGGAATTTGGCGCTATTGTTGGCAAACAGGGCCTACAAAACGTTAGAAAGCTATGGCTACACAGCGTACAAAATAGGAAAATTTTCGATTAAATATCTGTTTGCACCATTATTAATGCATTAGGTCATGTTATGGTACAAATGTGCAAATCTCAAGTTAACGCTACAACCATTCCCCGTTGGTCGCTGGGGTCAAATAGTAGGGTCTGACAACCATATTCTGAAGAAATGATTTTTCATATTTTCGAAATATGTTAAATTTTATATAAATCGAAAGCTCTTAAATTTCTTCTTCTTGACCATAGCCTGCAAATGCGCCAAATTCAGATTATAGGCCGTTAAATGATTGTCGTGGTCAGGTTTTCCAGCGTCGGTTCTATTCTATAAAAATCACTAAATCAAGCCCTAAAGTACACTTTCCCCATTACATAAATGCTACCCTGAATTCTTTGTTTAAATAGTTATCAAAATACAACCGATTAAGCTCCATAGCTTCTCAAGGATTTTAGGTGTAAATTGCCTTTTTGATGGCTGTCCTTTTCAACCATTTTCAGATTTTATCCAGTTAATAAAGCTGTTACTGTTATTACTGAACGAACTACTCAATTTAAATCTTTGATTAATTTTTATATAAGAAATGAACAAATTTTAGGATTTTGAATCATAATAACATGAAATATTTTTGTCTAATGAAATGTGTTGTGGTCTATACGGGTGGAGGTTAACTGGCTTCTAATGAGCTGTGGTTATCAATGAACCCAACTTTGCTCCAATTAAACTCCAAGTATCTGTTTAAGCTTTTGTAAAAACGTGAGTAGCACACTAACCAGAAAACCCAGGCCCTCGAAACTTACCACCAGTTTGCTCCTATTAGAGCCTAATAATTGGTAAAAAGCTGGGGTAGGCAGGGCCGATTTCACATTAGTCACAAGTTCACAAGCCACAAATATGAACTTGTGACTTGTGGCCACAAGCTACCCAATTGGGTTTATCAACTTTCTGGAACTTGTGGCCACAAGTCACAAGCCACAAGTATGTAACTATAACAGGCAAGCTCGCTGAAATGACGTCAGAGCTCACAAGTTGAGCGAAACACTTGTGGACAAGGAAGAGATGCGCAGGAAGCATGAGAAAAAAGAAGACTTTGAAAGTCCTCGGCAATGCAGTAAAACGATAGAAGTAATAAATAATTAATAAAACCAAGAAAATTAACAAAATTAATGACAGAAAAAGAGGACTTCGACTTTAAAAATAATACAGGAGTCTTAAAGCATAGAAACAGTATAAACTAAAATTATCTAAAGGTGCGTTAAAAATACATTTCTAACAAGAAAAATTGTGTAATGTTGGAAAATATTAGTGCGGTAAAAAGTTCAATAAAATTCAGTGTACCTGATTCTTTTATTGTTTTGAAGCTCAGAAAGTTTAATTATAGCTAAATACGAGTGAATATTGATTTTATATTATTTTTTAATTAATTATTATTTGAATGCTACATACAAGTGATGCTTCGTCTTGTGGGGATTTGCAGTTGTCAGCAGGGACTTGTGGCTTGTGGCTTGATTAAACCAAGAGTACATAATATATAAGAGTGTGACAGCAGGCAAGCTCTCCGTTATCAGCTCAAGGTACATGCTCTGCACGCTAACGGCTATTTACGATCCAAAACGTGTATGTTCACTTCAAAGAAATTCGCACGCTATCTTTGCGTTATAAAGCTCGAAGCAGACACAAATTGGACGCACGCAGGCGTTGTGTTTTCGAGCTTTAACACGTAAAGATACGGCGAGTGAACGTACAGAAACGTGTACTGAGTACACATTTGTGGGGGGGGTCACTACGTACACGTTTGTGTATGGGGTCAGCCGTTAGCGTGCAGAGCATGTACCTTGAGCTGATAACAGAGAGCCTGCCAGCTGTCACACTCTTATCTATTATGTACTCTTGATTAAACTGAAACTGGAAAATCAACTTGTGGTGCACTTGTCACAAGCAGGGACTTTGCTTGTGACTTGTGACTAATCGTTGATGAAACCGAATTTGCTTGTGGCTTGTGAACTTGTGACCAATGATACTCTTGGTACTAGTAACAATAAAACATTCGTGGCAAAAGTGACAAAATCGGTTAAACCGTTAATTCACCAGAGCTGAAAAATCTTTTTTAAGAAACCCATTTTTCGACCTAAAATTTGCACTTTGGCCGGCGTCCTGCCAAAAACGTGAATATGAGATATATTGTTGCCCACGCTAAACTTTTTAACTTCGATTTGTTAGCTAACGATAGGCGAGAAAGGAGCTCTCTCCGACGATGTCGTGCCAACACCCCTTCGTAGCCCCCCCCTTAACTAGTTTAGTTGTACCTAACTGATTTTTTGACATTTATTAAAATTTTGTTTTCTGATTTCAAAAATTTATTTCTTATTTTCGATCTCATTTCCATGCTTTAAAGCGAATGCTTCACGATCTTTTGCATTTATAACATTTCTTCAGTACCAGCTAATAATGCAGCCAACATTGTAAAATAGAAAACGCTTCATTTAAAAAATGAGTTATAAAAATTAGATGCTGATTCAACAAAAACAAATTGATTAATTTGAAAAACAAACAAGCGTAGAGAGAAAAATAAAAATAAATGAATGAAACTAAAACTTTCAAATAAAACTCAATAAATGAACACAGCTACGCTAACCCAAAATGCTAACCCGGGTTAAGGACTTAACCCACCTAGGTGAGGAGGGTTAAGTTTAGGCCCGTTTAACCCCATTTTAACCCCGATTTCTAAACCCGGGTTTAATGATAGGTTCGGGGTTAGCGCTAACCCTAAAATAGCCTGTTAACCCTGATGTGAAACCCAGGTTAAGCAAACCCAGGTTAAGCAAAGTTTTGATAGGAAGGAGTTTGGGTTAGTAACCCATTTTTAACCCGGGTTAGTGAGTTAACCCGGGTTAAGAGCATTGATAGGACCGGCCCCAGGTCTGACTGCACCAATTATCGTGGAATCTCCCTGTTGTGTTCTGCATACAAAGTGTTGGAGTTTGTAATCCTTCGAAGGTTGGGCAGAGCCTATGAACAGGTGCTTCGAGAAAACCAAGCCGGCTTTCGGCCTGGCCGTAGCTGTGTGGACCAAATATTCTCCTTGCGTCGAATTCTGGAGTCACGCTACGAATACGAAAAGCCCACCTTGATTGGTTTCATTGACTTCAAGTCTGCATTTGATTCAGGTGACCGATCGGGCCTTTTATCCATCTTGGATGCGGATGGTGTCCCAACTAAACTGGTGAGACTGGTGAAAATGCTGTATGCTAACACGTCTGTACGTGTGCGTGCGTGTGGTCTGCAGTCTGACAGTTTCTCAGTGAGAACCGGAGTTCGCCAAGGCGCCCCGCTCTCCCCCACTACTATTTAACTGTCTGGTAGACTGGGTAATGCGCACAGCATTGGCGGAGGCGGGGCAGGATCTCACCTTTATTCATGGATCTGAAATCGCAGATCTTGACTATGCTGACGATATAGCTGTCCTTGCCGAAACTGAGGACAAGCTTCAACGACTGTTTGACTCTGTCTCTGCTGCAGCCAAACGAGTAGGCCTCATCATAAACATCAGGAAGACGAAAGTCCTCTACAGTCGGTGTCCCCCGCCCACTATCCTGATCAGTGGTGAACAACTAGAGAATGTCAATGCCTTCCGATATCTTGGATCAGAAATTAGCAGCAACGGCTCTATCACTAACGAAATACGGTACATGATAGCTAGATCTCGTGCTGCATTTACGTCCCTGGCGGGAAAGTTATGGCGAAATCATGACATATCACTCACGGTCATAACATGGGCAAGGTCAAATGTGTTAGCCTACACCAGATTTTTGTCGTGCGTGGGTACTTTAATGTTTGTGGGGGGGGGGGGGGCTTCCAATGTAAATTTGCTTCGACCACGTTTTTTATAAGGGTACGCGCACGCACGCAGAATTTGTTATTCATTTATTTATTGTTTAATTACAGACAAAAGAATTCATTCAAATACAGGAGAAGCAAATTCAATTTGATGAACAAGCACATTAAGCTTTCGCAAGGCAAAAATCTTTAAAGTTCAAATTACATCCATCTGCAACAGGGTTCTTGAAAATCGGATCTGTGCCAATTTTATGTATTTTTGTTTTCGTGTCGTGTGTATATATTTTAAAATTTTATAAAAGCAAAAAATTTTACTGTGTGAGATTACAAAAATAGCTTCTCAAGGCAATAAACGCACTAAACGTCGAATTAATGCATTTTACTGCTTTTTAATAAGGTTAAGAGTCTTTTTAGAGCATCATTTTACTTTGGGTGCTCATTTAATTATAGTGCAAAAGCATGAATAGCGAACGAAAAACGGATAAGCAGGGGGTCTGGGGACGCAGGCCCCACACAGTTGAAGAAAATTTTAAGTTGAGGAGTAGGTTTAAGTTGAGTTGAGTTGAGTTAAGTTGAGTTTAAGTTTGAGTTAGTGGGGGGGGGCGTCCCCCCACTTTTTTCGCCTAGAAAAAGTCCAGGGCCAGGTTGGTTAGAGAAATACAGTTAATGTATCCTTATTCCTTGAACAGTTAACTACGTATTTTAGTAAGCATTACGCTAACATTAACAGTAACACTACAAACATTACGCACAACAGAAACAAAAACAACATACATACGACTGCTTAGCCAGAAAGTATATAAGCAACTTCAGATGGAAGGATCAGTGTAGAATTGAAGAGGCAAACGGGGGGTCTGGAGTTCGGAAGCCCCCCAGAAGAAAGCTGTGCCCAACCTAACCTACGATAAACTGCATCAAGAAATTACTTTAGAACTCTTGAAATTTTAAAGCTGGGTATTTTGGCGCGCATTTTTAAGTGCGGTTGTTTTGAGGGCGGGTGTCCTACGTCTGCGTGGGTATTTTGACCTCGCACGTCCTGCGTCTGCGTGGGTATTTTGACAGCGCGTGTCCTGCGTCTGCGTGGGTATTTTGACCTCGCACGTCCTGCGTCTGCGTGGGTATTTTGACCTCGCACGTCCTGCGTCTGCGTGGGTATTTTGACCTCGCACGTCCTGCGTCTGCGTGGGTATTTTGACAGCGCGTGTCCTATGTCCGCGTTGGTATTTTGACAGCGCGCGTCCTGCGTCTGCGTGGGTATTTTGACCTCGCACGTCCTGCGTCTGCGTGGGTATTTTGACAGCGCGTGTCCTATGTCTGCGTGGGTATTTTGACAGCGCGTGCCCTTTGTCTGCGTGGGTATTTTGACCTCGCACGTCCTGCGTCTGCGTGGGTATTTTGACCTCGCACGTCCTGCGTCTGCGTGGGTATTTTGACAGCGCGCGTCCTGCGTCTGCGTGGGTATTTTGACCTCGCACGTCCTGCGTCTGCGTGGGTATTTTGACCTCGCACGTCCTGCGTCTGCGTGGGTATTTTGACAGCGCGTGTCCTATGTCTGCGTGGGTATTTTGACAGCGCGTGTCCTATGTCTGCGTGGGTATTTTGACAGCGCGTGTCCTACGTCTGCGTGGGTATTTTGACAGCGCACGTCTTGCGTCTGCGTGGGTATTTTGACAGCGCGTGTCCTATGTCTGCGTGGGTATTTTGACAGCGCGCGTCCTGCGTCTGCGTGGGTATTTTGACCTCGCACGTCCTGCGTCTGCGTGGGTATTTTGACCTCGCACGTCCTGCGTCTGCGTGGGTATTTTGACAGCGCGTGTCCTATGTCTGCGTTGGTATTTTGACAGCGCGCGTCCTGCGTCAGCGTGGGTATTTTGACCTCGCACGTCCTGCGTCTGCGTGGGTATTTTACCTCGCACGTCCTGCGTCTGCGTGGGTATTGTGACCTCGCACGTCCTGCGTCTGCGTGGGTATTTTGACAGCGCGTGTCCTGCGTCTGCGTGGGTATTTTGACAGCGCGTGTCCTATGTCTGCGTGGGTATTTTGACCTCGCACGTCCTGCGTCTGCGTGGGTATTTTGACAGCGCGCGTCCTACGTCTGCGTGGGTATTTTGACCTCGCACGTCCTGCGTCTGCGTGGGTATTTTGACCTCACACGTCCTGCGTCTGCGTGGGTATTTTGACAGCGCGCGTCCTACGTCTGCGTGGGTATTTTGACCTCGCACGTCCTGCGTCTGCGTGGGTATTTTGACCTCGCACGTCCTGCGTCTGCGTGGGTATTTTGACCGCGCTTGTCCTGCGTCTGCGTGGGTATTTTGACAGCGCGTGTTCTATGTCTGCGTGGGTATTTTGACCTCGCACATCCTGCGTCTGCGTGGGTATTTTGACCTCGCACGTCCTGCGTCTGCGTGGGTATTTTGACCTCGCTCGTCCTGCGTCTGCGTGGGTATTTTGACATCGCGCGTCATTCGTCTGCGTGGGTATTTTGAGATCGCTCGTCCTGCGTCTGCGTGGGTATTTTGACCTCGCACGTCCTGCGTCTGCGTGGGTATTTTGACAGCGCGTGTCCTATGTCTGCGTTGGTATTTTGACAGCGCGCGTCCTGCGTCAGCGTGGGTATTTTGACCTCGCACGTCCTGCGTCTGCGTGGGTATTTTACCTCGCACGTCCTGCGTCTGCGTGGGTATTGTGACCTCGCACGTCCTGCGTCTGCGTGGGTATTTTGACAGCGCGTGTCCTATGTCTGCGTGGGTATTTTGACAGCGCACGTCCTGCGTCTGCGTGGGTATTTTGACAGCGCGTGTCCTATGTCTGCGTGGGTATTTTGACAGCGCGTGTCTTATGTCTGCGTGGGTATTTTGACCTCGCACGTCCTGCGTCTGCGTGGGTATTTTGACAGCGCGTGTCCTGCGTCTGCGTGGGTATTTTGACAGCGCGTGTCCTATGTCTGCGTGGGTATTTTGACCTCGCACGTCCTGCGTCTGCGTGGGTATTTTGACAGCGCGCGTCCTACGTCTGCGTGGGTATTTTGACCTCGCACGTCCTGCGTCTGCGTGGGTATTTTGACCTCACACGTCCTGCGTCTGCGTGGGTATTTTGACAGCGCGCGTCCTACGTCTGCGTGGGTATTTTGACCTCGCACGTCCTGCGTCTGCGTGGGTATTTTGACCTCGCACGTCCTGCGTCTGCGTGGGTATTTTTGACAGCGCGTGACCTATGTCTGCGTGGGTATTTTGACAGCGCGCGTCCTGCGTCTGCGTGGGTATTTTGACCTCGCACGTCCTACGTCTGCGTTGGTATTTTGACAGCGCGCGTCCTGCGTCTGCGTGGGTATTTTGACAGCGCACGTCCTGCGGCTGCGTGCGTATTTTGACAGCGCGTGTCCTATGTCTGCGTGGGTATTTCGACGACGCGCTCCGTGCTCCTTTATCTGCGCGAGTCTTTCGACGGCGCGTTTTGCGCGCCTTGCCTCTGCGTGGGTCCTTCTTTTTGCCTTGCGTGGGTGCGTGGGTCCAGCCTACACCGGTGTAGGCGTGGTGTAGGCGTTGCCCATGCGTGCTCACGGTCAAAATGAAAGTTTTTGATGCTGCCATAATGTCGGTACTGCTTTACGGCTGCGAAACTTGGCCCTTAAAGCAGGCGGATATGTCCCTCCTCTCTGGCTTTGAAATGCGCTCTATTCGTAGGATCTTAAGGATTTACTATACTGCCCACATCTCAAATGCCGCCATCCGGGAACGTCTGCATCGACCTTCTATGGATACTGTCATAAGGAGAAGGCGTTTGAAATACCTGGGACACGTGTTGCGCATGCCGCCCTCTCGCTTTCCATATATCACCATCTCCTTCACCCCACCACCTGATTGGCGAAGACCCAGGGGTGGTGTCAGACAATCATGGCTACGAGTGGTGCAGAAGGACCTTCAGCGGCTGTCTGGAACTTACGGGCGGCACTGGCACGATGACTGGATTGGTATCTGCCGAACTCCGGCAAGTGATCGAGATCAGTGGCATATGATTGTAAATGGATCAATGGATGCCTGATTGGATACCAGCAATACATCGGACACGATGTGGCTGAATACGCAAGTAAGCAAAGTCGTGCTAGCCCGAACCAGTCGAAAGTTCTGGTCCAAGAAAGAAAAAGTGGGTTTTCCCCGCTTGACTATATATATATATGATTTTTCATGCTATTTCTGACCTATCTGCGAAAAATTGGCCGAATCCCAGAACCAGATACAGATGTATGAGATATTATGGCCATTCAAAGTTTGAAACATCATCGATTTTTAGCCAAAAGATCGATTTTAGAAACTATGGGCTATCATAAGTAACTAACGAGAAAAGTAGCGGGCTAATATTTGGCATCCGTAAAATAAGTACCATAGAGAACGTTTTGGGTGAATTTCAGCTAAATCTGTTAAATTTTATTTTTTCCGATGTTTCAACAGTCAGCAGTCACAGTCTGCTGAAACATCGAAAAAATAAAATTTCTCAGATTTAGCTGAAATTGATACAAAACGTTCTCTATGGTCCCAATTTACGGATGCAAAATATTAGCTCGATAGCTTTCTTCGTTAGTCCGCTAGCATGGCTCAAAATTGCCAAAATAGCTCTTTTGGCAGAAAATCGATGATTTTTCAAACTTTGAATGGCCATATCTTATAACTGGGTCTGGGATTTGGCTAATTTATTGCAGACAGGTCAGAAATAGCATGAAAAATCATATATAGATTAAAAAGCTGTTCTTTTTTGGAGATTTTCAGGTTTCTAGGTCCTAAAAACGGTTTCTGCGAGGCTCTTTGCGTCAAGCTTATTTGAGGTGTGTGTCAGCCCATCACATCACCGAAGACAGGCAGCTCTGGTTACTTCAATAGACAGTATATAGTCAGGGGAGGGGGAAGAAAACCATGAATAGGGAAGCAAGCCTCCAACTTTTACTTCGCTTGGATTTGGATCGGTTTGAGTATACCGTTATGTACCGTGGGCAAATACTTATCCAATCGTATATTCAAACTTCTCTTACACCTCACTCAGCTTTGGCAGTAACAGGATTTATCCATGTTTTTTACCCTCAAATCGGGGAAAAACATGGTGCGGGGGAAAACATGGCACGGATTTCTACCAACCAACCATTTAGAATGGTTTAAAAGCATTGTTTCAACTGTTTTTAGCGTGCAAAACTACCTAGGCACCCTTCTAACCTCACAGCAAGCTTAAAACCCGATTTTTTTGGTCAAAATGCTAAATCCGCCGTACCTAACCTGTTTGGGCATGAAACCTGCTGGGAACTGGCCATAATATGCAGAATGCCACTAGAAAAAAGTTAGTTGTGTTAAAAATTGCAATATAGTCAGAGGGGGGAAAACATGACGGAAAAGAAGGGGAAAAACATGGTCGCCTACTCCCCAACCATAGCAGCTGCAGTTGCCTAGTATAGCCCATTAGAAAGAGCAAGTCTAGAAGTATACCCTACAGTACCAGATTGGTTTCTAAGTTTGATTCTGTAAGTACAGTATATATATATACTCGACCAAAGTTGACCTTCCAAAATTGGCCAAAATGCTAAGGATTTTCGAAAGTTTGCAAGTGTCTATATCTAACCAACTATCAAACTTTGGCTACTATAAATTGGCATGCGGGCATGCGGGACCTCATCGTGGGCCCTGGCCGGGGTCCATAACACTTGTCATAGTCATAACACTTTTAACTTTCGAAAATTCAAAATTTTGATCAAAAAATGTCAAAAATATACAAAATATTTCTAATTTATGGCCCCGGTTGGTTCCGGGCCTGACCACCGGGGCCGGGGCCTGACTACTGGGGTCGCTGCCGGGGGGCAGGCCCCGGTGCATCCCTAGATTTATTATTGCATTAGGATGCTATTTTAAAATATGGGAAATTGAGCCAATTTGATTTCTTGGGTTGTCCACTCAATAGACGAGCATCCCAGAAATCGACTCATGTATATAATATATACGTATACAGAACGAGTCGTATGCAGGTGGCGAGAAAATCTTTAGAAAATGTGGGGGAAATTTGGAAAAATGACTGGAAAAACATCGGAAAAATATCCGGAAAATCACAGAAAAATTTCGTGAAAATATAGGAAAAATGTCTGGAAAAAATCGGAAAAATGTCTGGAAAATATCGGAAAAAAGATCGGAAAAATATCGGAAAAAAAATCGGAATAATGGAAAAATTGCACAAAAATCGGGAAAATCTCCGGAAAAAATCGGAAAAAATTCGGTAAAAAATCGGAATAAAATCGGAAAAGTTGCACAAAAAAGTCGGAATAATTTCCGGAAAAAATCGGAAAAATATTGTCCCGATTTTTTTCCGATTTTTTCCAACAAAAGTTTTCCTGTGGTGCCCCCCCCCGCCCCCAAAGGAAACTATGGTTCGGGTCGGGGGGGGGGGTAGCCAAAAGTTTGGGGAGGGTACGTCAAAAAATCTGGGGGGGTAACTTTCGGGGGGGGGACAAACACCCCCCCAAAGGAAACTATGGGGTTACCCCCCCCCAGGAAACTATGGGGTTACCCCCCCCCCATTGCACTTATGCCATGCCTTCACGTACCCTTGGCCATTGTCCCCTTCTAATAGGAAATACCATAAAAAGCATCATAAAAATATAATTACGCAGACATTTAAGAATATGGTTTGAAATGCAAGGATACATTTATTTGCGAAACCCACAAATTCGGCTGTGCCACACACACTGTATGCCTCAAGTCAGAAAAAATTATTTGATGACAATAAATTATAGCTGTCAAGTGTAGATTTCATCCACCACTTCACCCAGATCTGGAATTTTATAGTAAAGCCGGAATACCCTAGGTGAGCGCTCTAACAGCAAACATTCTAGAAATTAACCTCCGTAAAGTTACCACAAAATGTGAGTTCAGAGGGGCTAAGCGTGTTGGAATCCGTGCCCGTGCCCGAGCTTCGGGCCCCATACCTGCCTTCTTCACTGTTTTGAACAAAATTGGGTCATGTTTACCCGTGTTCAATGCTTTCAGCGCAACATCTCTATAAGAAAGGGTGGGGGACATAGGTGTACTACGACCACCTGTTTGGGTTGAGGGGGTTTGGGTTGAGGGGGGGGGGGGGTAAAAAAGGTCAAATCTGGCTTGGGGGGGTCTAAAAAATCGAAAATTTTAGAAAAAACTGTACCCAAACTGTACCCAAATCGTTTCAGCTAAAAATGGCCCTTTTTTGACATAAAATCTACTATTTTCGACATAAGTCTACTCAAAAACTACTGTCTACTCAACTACTATTGCGTTTTGCAACCGATTTTTTAGCGTTTTTAACTATTTCCAGCAAATTTTTTCAGAAAATTCTTGAAACATTGCAAACGTTTTCTCTTGTTTGGACCCCATTATAGGGGGAGGGGGGGTCTGAGCTCGCCTTGGGGGGGAGTAGTCGAGGTCGGGCATGTGGGTGGGGGGTCTGGTCTCCTCGTGGGGGGTCTCACAGGGGGCAAACTGTAGCCTGGTACACCTATGATGGGGAGGTGAAAGGAAAATGAATGGACGCTACTGCACGCTCACACCTATAAAAACTGATAGACCAAGTTGACATAAATTAAAAATGATAGACTCTCAGCAAATCTTGGTTAAAACTTACTCATGTTTAGCTAATTTCAGCGATTATTTAAAAACATTTCATAGTCGCTAAACACGGTTTAAAGTGCCATTTTTAGTGATTGTGTAAGCTGCCACTTATTTTCATTCTGGGGGCGACACAAATTAGAATTTTTCCAGGTGCACAGAATCGCATTCACTAATATAAGACCTCTCCACCTGAATCTGACACCGTGTTATTGTGTGACTTCCCTCGAAACTTTTACTTCGACGAAACAAAGCTCCTTAAACCACTTATAAGTTTTACTTATTCACTTCAAAACCTATCCACACCCCACTCCAAAAACCATCACCCTTCCCATTTTCAAATCTACAAATTTCAAACCACCCGCCCACCCCGCCACTCCCCCCCACCCCCCTTCGATTATATATTATCTCCACTACCTTCTGGTAATCTGTATATTATTTGCAATAATGGTTTATATAGTAATTGTATTTCAAATCAGCTACAGTATGTTGTTTGTTGCCAAGTGGTTCTGGATTCTTACCTGCTCTTGTTCAGACCGGTGCATTCTGCTAAAGGAACTGGAACTCACGGAGGTAAACACCCTATATATGTGTATCACCCTATATTCTTCTTCCTTTAAGCTCTACAGTATCGTTTATTTTATTTTGTTGCAAATTCGACAGGACAGTAAACTGTCTCATAAAGGTTTGACCATTTAATTTTATGCATTTGTCACTAACACTGAGGCAGATCGAAAATGAAATGATAAATATGAATTAAACTTTACATTATTTATTACACTATTACACCATATAGGAGGTTCTACCCTTTGGATAGTTAAATAATACCTACATTAACTTTAACTTCCGTTTGGCATTTCAACTGAAATCTCATTTAGTTCTGGTTCTCTGATGCAAGACTAATAATAAAAATTAAACGAGGGAGCTCGATACCTGTCTTCGCACCAATTCTAAACTTATACGATTTCATGCTGAAAATTTCATATTGTATCAAGTTACAGCCAATGCAAACTGTTAATAGTGTATAACTTGGTAAGATATAACAGGGTGTTGGCATGGCAACAATTTATAATTTACCCCCATGTTTGTTATGAAGCTATATTCATCTGATTGCTGGTACATATTTCAAAGCACCTTGTATTCTAAATTGCCTCCAGCATCATGTCGGTTAAAAGCATTGCTAGTGGTAAACCTTATCTCAGAGACGACATAGCAGTTTCTTATGAAAATCCTGTATTTGCTCAATTCATACGGCCATGCTTTGCTGAATTTCTTGGTGCCACATTAGTGACACTTTCCCGTATGTAAAAATTGATATGTGATATAAGGGGCAAATCCTATGGACTGCGTTTTCCTAAAGATTGTATTTTAAGCTTCCACATCTCTCCATTGTTTGCATTTTTGTTCCAAACAACTTTTACATATATCTACTTTCCGATTTTCAATTTATTAATTCCTCGTCAGCACAAAATGCTGAAAACATAATGTAGTCTAGATTGTACTGGAATTTCAGCTTGCATGGCGCTGGTGGCTTCATTGGGCAGCAATCCTACCGGACTCGTTGCTGCTGCTTCAAGTCTCAGTTACGCGGCAATGGCAATGTTTCCATGGATAAGGTACACTAAGAGTGAGGTAAACTCACGTTTCGCATATTGTATGATTTAATGTGATATTTGCCTTGACTTTCACCCGGCTGCATTCCTTTTTATTTTTCAGCTAGTTTACCCATAAAATCCGTAGTTGTTTCTTGTAAAACTTGGACTGTAGTTTGAGTGAAAAATTTAGTTTTCCGGCAACATAAATTTTCATACAATTATCTAGTGCATTTAACTGAGTTTGTCAGCAGTTTGTCAGTTTGTTATCTTGTTTAAGTATTTTAGTCGTCACGTAACTATCTATGGGCCTATTTCTTTAAAGATTAAAATGGTCGGATTAAACGGATTAAAAATCAGCCGGATTAAAATTTTAACTGCTATTTCTTTAATGGTGGATTAAACGGATTAAACGGATTAAAATTAACTCATTTAATCCGACCATTTTTAATCCGCGGATTAAACGAGTTAGTTTTAATCCGTTTAATCCGCCATTAAAGAAACAGCGATTAAAAATTTTAATCCTCCAACTTTTAATCCGTTTAATCCGCGTAGCTGCGCGGGGATTAAAACCTAGTTGAAAATACAGGCGGCGGATTAAACGGATTAAAATTAATCTTTAAAGAAACAGCGATCAAGCAGGTCGGATTAAAACTAACTCGTTGATTTTTTAATCCGAAGTGGGAATAAAGAAACAGGATTAGATTAAAATTTTAATCCTAGGTGCATTAACGAAATAGGATTAAATTTTATCTGTTTAACTCGTTTAGCTCGCTGGATTAAATTTTAATCCGTTTAATCCGAGGTGCTGTTTCTTTAATGCGGATTAATTTTAATCTAATCCGTTTAATCTTTAAAGAAATAGGGCCTATGTCTGCTGACATTTCTGTGAGCTTAATTTTGCTCGTTTAGCGGTGGTCATTCAAATCCCGCAATCAGCATTGGAGTTTGTATTGGAGGTGGAATGAAATTTATATTACTGCCTTTTTATATTATCTCACATTTCTTGGGCAGCCTTGTTGGATCACTTCTTACAAGGGTAAACAAAAGTTTTAAAGTGGGAGCTATTTGGGTCAAACATTCACGGAATTCTCCCAAATTGTGCCAATTAAAGGAATTCAAAAATCACGAAGATTCAGTATATATTTGACCGCTTACAGTATTTAGACAAATTATTTAGAGTATTTAGTAGTATTTAGACAAAGTATTGGACAAAGTATTTAGACAAAGACAGTTTAGTAACAAATCAAGCTATAATAGGTTTTAAACAGTTTTGATTTAAGTAGGTTATTGTTGTCTGAAGCGAAAAACTTAAGTTTTAATTTTGACCGCATTATCAATTGGAATTGACATTTTGAAAGCCAGTAACTTTTTAATCCTGGTCAAAAATACTAACAATTTCAATGGAATGCGTGGGGTCCTGGGAGCATCAATGGACACAATTTGAGCGGAATCCAAGAAGGTAGAATTTTCAGCTCAAGTAGCTCCATTTATTAGTATATTTCGTCGGCCTCTAGTTCATTTTTAATTTAGTTTTCGGCATAAGTTAGACGAAGGAGGCCAATCTGTTGTAATCTGCATCAAATCTTATAACTTGGATTGTTTTTGTCATAAACTTTTCATCCTCAAAGCCAGAATTGACGCATACATTATGGCTAAGGATAGAATAATTAGTTCAAAAGAACCACTCTCCGTTTTCCTGTCACTATCAAAGCCAATGTCTCATTTATTGAATGCGGAAAATTTATGATCAGCGTTTTGTTCTAACAGAATAACTAAAGTTGTTAAGGATGGATCTCAATATTTTTAGGCCTTTCTGACAAGAGATGTTTACTACAAAATTCAGGGTGGACTCACTGACGTAAATTTTGATCTGACAACTCGTGGTCAAGTATGTCACTAGTCACCTGATATTTGACTGCATGAGAACCGCTAATAACGGACTATCGGATCCAAAGTCGAACGCCTAAGCCTTACTAACCACTGGGCCGCCACGGCACACTTTTTGAACTGTTTGTTCCTCCAAATGGTTGGTTCCAGAAAATCTAGGAAGCATGCATTATGTAAAAACAACTAACGTTTCCAAAGCATGTTTGTAATATTTGCAGAATTTTAAGTCGGTTAACTAATTCGTTTGTTTACAAATATTAACGAGTGGCATCTATGTGAGTGCGAAACGTGTTTCGTGTTTTAGGCTTTGCTCTGCGAGCTCATAATGACAGGGATCATCGTACTGTGCTTCATTATTGTATCTTTGGATAATCCACACAGCAAAGAGTCTAGTGTTGGTATTGCCGTCGGTTCAACTGTGGCAGTATCCACATTAGTGGCGTGAGCAACTATAATTGATGCTATAGTGAGAGTTTGCTGCCCATATCAAGCAAAAAAACTATAAGGTTTTACCAAGATAGCACTTTGTTAGTCAGTAAACACATCTACGATATCCTATGATATTTAATTAGCATTTCTTTAACGTTTCCATAAAAGAATTTACAGCGTGACAAATGTTTCAGAGATTTTCTGTTTTACTTACTGCACCTCGTGTGCCACCCTAACTCCAAGTTGCAACCAGTCAGAAATCAACATAGTGGAATTTTGATGAATTTTATTAAATTTTCAATAATTTAATTTTTTATTTCATTGATTTTTCAGTACATGGAACTACAATTGAGTTTAGGTATAGAATATGTGCAAGGTAATTGACGAAAGAAAGAAAGATGCCGCTACAGACATCAAACCCTAAAAATTTCTTGCCTGTGGTGGGGATTGAACCCACAACTTTCGGTTAACTAGACTGACGCTCACCGATTGGCCACCCAGGCACAATCGAACTAAGTTTCACTTTTCACATTTCATTAATTTCAACTATTTCCATGACAATATTTGCATGCTGTTTACTTTAAGTTATCCACTCACTGGCGCAAGTTTTAATCCCGCCAAAACTTTTGGAGCTGCTGTGGTCTTTTCAGTATTCGGTGTGTCTAACTGGCGTTACCATTATATTTACTGGGTTGGACCTACGATAGGTTCCATTGCTGCTGGGATACTATATAGGTATGGTACTCTTGGTATGACTCAATTTTTGTCGTTTTAATACGACGATAAAAACCATGCTTTTAAATACTTTCGGTCCACATTTATTTCCAAACTTGATGGTTAGGACAAGTTAAGCACCAACACGGTTTACGAATCTAGCCACTTTTCTGTGACAGATAATTCGATGCTTTTTGAATTTTAAAGGGATCTGAAAATATTAGCAATGTTTGTTTCAACACTCAAGAGTTCTGCTAAGCTGATTCTTCATGTTTTAGGCTTGTACTTGCCAAAGACTCTTCTCGATGGATCTTCAAAGCATAAGGATTAGTACATACAATTTTCTGCAACTGCCATGCTCCTTTTAGTTTCAAGTTTACACTATAATTCTGTTATTATTGCAATTATTATTCTATGATTATTGTTGGTGGTGATGATGTTTTCCGGCAGCCCGCTGCATTAAACTTATTTTGGCATTTCCAAACCAGACGAACATTTGCGATACGAAAGAAGAAGTTCCAAATATTTCACATAGGACGTTTGTAGTTCTTGTATTTTGAGTTATTGTACTTTAAGTGGCCCGATGTAAATAAAACACTTAAGATATAACCACAGAGTAGAAGACCTCGCATCTGAGATTTGAAATAATGGACTTCAAAGTTATAAGTTTAGAGTCAGCATGTGTAGTATCTCTTGGTAGTATCCGACAATACTCGACCGATTATCTCAACCAGCTAAACATAAGGAGGAATATCAATTATTGCAGACAATGATTTATCTTTTGATCTGACCAGTCAGTTAGACTGTGGGATCAGGAGTGTACTATACCTGGCTTGCACCAAATCAAACTAACATTGTCCGTTGGCTAACTGAGGACAGTACTCGTTTCCCCATTCAAAAATTGGACTGTCCTAAGCTAATCCACAGTGAGTGCTATTATTATTTGGTGCAATCCAGGGGATAATATCCTTGGACGACAGTAGTTAAGTTAAACATACGTGAGGCAGACGGCACGGAAACCACCGATTGATAGTTCACACATTTTGGGGGTCATTATGGAGTAAAAAGAGCTTCTGTTCGCTGACACCACTCCACCGCGATGAAGGAACCATTACAAGTCATTCAACAAGTTAGGGTTAGCCTGAACGGATAACACAGTCCCAAAAAACTGAGAAAAGTGGTTCAATTAGATTGGAAGACTCGAAACGCTTGGAAGTACTTAGGGAACTCAATTTTCGAGTAATTTTCACCTTCACTGAATATATTTAAAATGTAAACAAAACAGTATCAAGCCCCAACCCCAATTATATCGAAATATATTTGTAGTTGTGAGTTAATTCCGTTTAATTAAGTTAATAATAAACTTAATTTAACTTAATTTTTAATTTAATTTACATTAACTTAAAATAACTTAATTTAATTAAATTTAAGCAATTTACCAGCAACCCCAAAATTCAGGATTAATATTGCGTAGTCACATAGTGTAATTGGATACATCAAGAAGGGTCAGACAATTTCTGACTTTTCATGAAGTGGCAAGACACATACTCTGATAGTTTGTTGAACACCATTATTGCACTATCTGTCAGGTCATGTCAGGTCAGGTCCATTGGCACAATGAAATCCTACCGTATACTTAATTCGGAACTAATTCTCATTATTATAACGTAATGGGCACCCGTTCCAACAGTCACGATAAAAACAGTGAAGTGTATATATATAAAAGTAGAAACAAAGTAGAAAGAAACGTTCTGTCTATGCTAGCGTGTTAAGTTTGCTAGGTTAACACTTCAAAAATGGAAAGACAGGTTTTTGGATTGTTGTTGGAGATAGCTCAAAAGTTGTGAAAGCATACATGTTCATTTTCGTGTTTTCTTTCCAACTATAACAGCCAATCCCGTGTTTTGACTACCTACTGGGAGCCTATGGCCAAAAATCAAAACTTTCTTATCTTTTGGGCTAAAAATTCGAGACTGGTCCCAGAATGTTAGAGCTCGGAAATAGATTCTTTTGTAAGTTTTAGCCGTTTACGTAAAAGATTAAAGCCGTATGAGTGAAAATACCCGAAAGGAAACCAGCATCTTAAAAGGCTGCTTAAGGGGGGGGGTAGTGTTTGAGAACGGCCGCCAGGCCGACGGCCGGCCGTTGGCCTGACCTCGGCCATCAAACCGGCGGCCGGCCGTTCAGGCCGTCGGCCAACGGCCGCTTTTTGGCCGGCCGGCCGGCCGTCTGACGGCCGGATAGATTACATTTTTGGGCAACCAACAGTGTTGTCACGAAAGCAAAGTGTTTCTTCTAAGTATAAGATTGTCTAAAACACTCACTCCGCAATATTGTCGTTTAGTTAGACTGGACGACAAATTCGTACGATGATTGCAAACTGAGTTCTGGTCCTTTGAATCTGACCTTCAACCATTGTACTTTCTGTATTCTGTAAGCTTTCATAAATGAAGCTGAAGTTTTTATCAAAGGGAACTGAAAAATTTAATCTATTCTACCTCACTTGGAATTTCACCAAGCTTATCTAAGTACCTGGTGATGGACGATGGTTAAGTATTGCGGAAGAAATGCCCCACCCTTTGGAAATCCCCCCTTTAAGTTCCTAACAGTATTACAACGAATGTATGATTATGAAAAATTTATTCTTACTTTATAGAAAGATTTTTAGATGCTTATTTAAAGCACTGGTTGAAAAACGAAGCAAATAAATCCTTGGCCGACCTAGCCGGCCGGCCGGCCGACGGCCGACGGCCGGCCAACACAAAAGATGTTCCGGCCGTCGGCCGGTCGACGGCCTGACTTGGCCGGCCGTTCTCAAACACTGGGGGAGGGGGTCGCTTTGGGTCAAAATCGATAGTCACGGATTTCGCTCATTTTCACACACAATATAGGTACATATGTTCTCAAAAACAAGACAAAACATTAGAGTTCGAAGTCAAACTGTGGCAGAGATATTCAGCTATAAAGTTGCAAAACTTGAAAATCACTGTGATTTGCCCTCCAAGGTCGTTTTGAGACAGAACGGCAGCGAAATTTTGGTCAACTAATATGGCAAATTAACTCTGTGGGTTGGCTAATACTTTAAAACTAAAACGACTCCGGGATATCCAGCCAGTCGTTCACAGTACATTCTTCAATTTAGAACGGAGCCTTTTTTAGCTAACTGTGCCCTCAAACTTTAACTTGCTCTAACTTTCAGATACTTCATTTCACACATAGTTCTATTAGAAAAGTTGTTCAGCTCATCAGTAGCTTTCGAATGATACCCAGTTTGTCTATATTTTGAAAATTTCTAAAATTGACTTATGTGACCTATAAGAGATCAAAGGAGCCAACACGACAGAAAAGTTCTACCTTGAAGCATTTGCCCTTACCATAATGTCCAGCAGGCATTGAGAGTTTCATGTGCCAATTTTAGTGACTTTTGAGTGGGTAAGGAGTGATAAATTATTGAAAGAACGTGAAAATTGCGCAAAATGATGATTTTTGGCGAAATCAGCACATTTTGTGGCAAGTTTTTTGAGAGCACTACAAATGGTAGAAATTTGAAACTATTGTCATACACAACAATTCTGTGTATGCCTAGTGTGTAACTATCTATAAGCTTTTGCAAATCGTGCAGGGCAGGCGAAATCGCCAACCGCAAATCGCTGGTCCTGTTTTTCGTGGTACAAAAACCACCATTTTTACAAAATTTTGACTTTGAAAAATCGCCAAAAATCCGACACTCAACAGAATTGTACCAGAAGGGTTATTTGCACTCTCTGATATGTCCTTAACATGTGCAACAAGGGTGTAGCGCTGTACCTTGCATAGAGTTGTGCCGTTAACAAATTCCCGGGCCGGGCCCGGGCCCGGGCCTGCTGAACCAACCGGGCCGGGCCAGGCCCGGCCCGGGCCCGGAGGCCCGATTCAAGGCCCGGTAGGCCCGGTGGGCCCGGCGGCCCGGTGTAGGCCCGGTCGGCCCGGTAAAGGCCCGGCATACAGAAAACAGTGCCAAACAATAGTTAGTGCTATTTATTACAACTTAGACAACTCGCGTGAGCTTAAATTGGACTTTCTAGTGAAGAAATTGTGGAAAAAAATTAGAAAATGGATAGTAAAAGTTTGACCGGGCCTCACCGGGCCCGGCCGGGCCTGGCCGGGCCTCCCAGGCCCGGTAGGCCCGGCTCGGGCCGGGCCTGCGCGGCCGACCGGGCCTAGCGCTCCAACAACCGGGCCCGGGCCGGCCCGGTGCAGGCCCGGCCCGGGCCGGAGCCCGATTCAAGGCCCGGGCACAACTCTAACCTTGCATACAGCGAAAAATTTTTTCTGCCACAAACTTTTAAACCTAACTTTTTCATTTTCCTATGTTTAACACATGTCAATGTTAACACATCACCTTTGAAGGGTTGTACAGAACGATAGAAGCAATATTACGCAAAACGCACCTGTCTTGTTTTGAGGACCCACTGGGACTACAAAAAATGTGAAAATGAGCAAAATCAGAGATGGTCGAAAAATCGGCCAAAAAGCGACCCCCCCCTTAAGTCCTTGCCTTGACTACTGCCTTCCCATCTGTACTCACCTATAAGACTATGCCCTGCAAGGGCTTGAAACAGCTAATGGCAGTGTAGGCAGACTGCTTGGTAACGCTAAGTTCGACACTATAGAGCTACGTAGGCACACTGGCTATCTACCAACCCGCCATTAATATATAATGCGAATATACAGCCCTCACTTATTCTTCCACCATCTGCCAATACTATTACGAGAGGCCATCAAAACCCTGTGGCGAGAATCACGTCGAGATCTAGAACGATGCACCACTGCCCAAGTTTCATTCCCCACTCCAACCGGCTATGGAATTGACTGCCGATCAGGGTCGTACCTGCCTGGTGACCCTCCGCCATTTCAAAGAGTGACTATCGCCATAGATCATCACTGTTTGTGGCTGCCAGAAAGTATCCCCAGCCGGCCTCCTCAAACACTAGTCGTATCTACTTAACCAACTAACAACCACAAACTCTTGTCATTTAATGAAACCTATAAATCTATACTAGACACTTAGGTATACAGAACAAACACGACTCATAAAACTAACAATTAGTTATTTACCAGAATTAACAAACAAAATTTTCATAAATTTTAAGAAGTCTAGAGAAAGGACATGTTTTCACAACGGTTTTTCATGCGTTTTTAGTTGTATTTACATCTATAACAACTCCTTTCAAGAAAAGAACCTGAAATAGTTAAAGTTCTTTTTTAATGCGAAACTATTAGGCAAGATATTTTGTTATGTATGAAATATAATAAAAATCCACGGGATAAACAAAACAGTATCACAATTAAAGAACCAAAACAGGTAAATGAACTAATAAAAATAAATATAAAAAATCTGAAACAGTTATGTTCGTAACAAGAATGGCTTTCCTGTTTATAAATTACTCGAAAACACAGACGTACAGACAGACACACTCGGTAACACACATTTCATTGCACACTCAAAAACACAATAAATATACAGCACCGAGTTCTCACAGTCGCAGCAAATATACCGACCACTCATAATATTATGGTGGTTTCAACCAGGTAGAATTATTGCTGATAAAACACCACCTTTAAAGTAGACGGTCGGAGGGGCAGGGGGGAGGGCGGAATGCAATAAAATAAAACTTCGCAAAAAATTATCAGAGTACAAAATGTCACAGAACAGTGGAAAAAAGATGTTCTGATGGGGGGGATTTTCCGCAGAGAGGAGGCGATCGAAACAAGGCCAGTTCCCAACCCCATACAATTCCACATTTTAAGCACAGCCGTCAAACACAAAACCAACACAACAAATAGTATTACTACATAGCACATACACAAGATTTATATACCCAAAAACATCAGTTAAGCTTAGCCTCAACTATGCTCAACTGAAGTTGAGTCAATTGGCTAAGGAAGGCTATTTTTGACCATTTTCGATTTCGCTCTTTACACATTTTGTTGTTTAGGTGGGATATTTGAACCAGTTCTTGAAATTAAAGTAGAATCTCTTACGGTTGTTGAGCTATTTGACCTCAAACTTTCGATGAACGACTAAAATCGGTATCAATTCAAAATCCCCAGCCTAAAATCGCTCAAATAAAGCAAACTTAGTAATTGAACTTCATGATCATGTCAATACCAGCACATTACCTTCTTAGCATGAGAATCATTCAATCACACAAAAACTGTTTCACAAAAATTACATAAGCAAAAATACAGGGGTAAAAAAATGCGAAAAATGATAAAATACAGCTAACTACAAGAAACGTAAAAAAAGTGCAAAAAACTGATCACTGATTAAAACATTTAAAAACAGGCTACATAAAGTACACCAAACATAGACGTAAAATGAGATAATAATATATATAAATAGTATAAGCAAACAATATATTAATTATAGACATTTACTTTGAGTATGAAAAGGCGTGCTACATTTCTAAACATTAAAGTAAATAAATATATAAGTATATACACACATTAAAAACAGTAAAAATAGTAACGTGTTAACATGTCTGCTTACTTATTTACAGAATGTAGGCAAAGCGGCGAAACCGAAACACAACACTGATCTAACAAAAGTTTAAAACAATATGTAGTGAATATTTTGTTAGAAATCTCTATCAATTTTGATTTACAAATTCTACAATTGGTTAAAATAAGGAAAAATATTAGTAGCACAGCTACTATACGTACATTTCTTAGGCAAAGAATCATTATTACAACTGCAGCTTAACAGTGACCCCTCCCTCCCCAACTCTTTTTAGTATATTTCCAAACCTATACATCGGGTCTTAGGAAATAAGCAAAAATTCAAAGTAATCAATCAAAAATCATCACTCAAAAATAATTTAACTAGGTTTATAGTTTAGCTATATACTTCTTCGTCAGAACACTTCAGGCTCATAGTTTTTTCTATAGTAGATAAATAGTAAAACAAAAAAGCATTTCACCAGGGAAAGCAACAACTTCAAAAACTCACATAATAAATAACACAAAAACTATAAGTATATACAACGTCTATAGAAAATAAATAAACATGCAAATACGTAGAGAAGAGTCATGTTTTTCAACGTATCCACCTATACAGATACTAACCAAATATTTAGCATTTTGAGAAACTTCAAATTTGAGCAGAAAAGAAAACATGGGATCCCAACAATGTGTACCCCTAAATTTCAGGTCCATAAATCAAATGCAACAAGATAGCTGTTTATACGCTGAATTATGAACTTGAAACAAATAATGTATAATCTTGATTCTTGATCAACAAATGATTTATGTTGTTGTTTGTCTTTGTGCTAATCATTATTTAATTATAAACTAATCGTTTTACGTTGATACGTTTATCTTGTTAATTTCTGCAGTAAATCTTTCTTCTTCTTTTTGGGTAAATCCCCCCAAAATAAAACAAGGTATCAAATATACTAAATACCATTAATACAACAAATATGCAGTTAAAGTAATACACTAAAAACAGTAAAAGCATAAAAGCAAGCTACATATTACTATCAAATAAAATAAAATTCTACCGGGCAGTAAAAAATCACCCAAAAAACTTACACAGTTTAGCAGCAGTAGTAAAGACTAACATTTCTAACAAACACTGCAACATACCGGTAAAAATCTCCAATACCAGCACTACAACAGGCAATGCAAATGAGGGAGTCAAATAAGCACTAATGTTAACAATGTTAAAATATTTAACAACTATTAATATTCTACATCCAAAACATAAGCTAAAAATCTACAGCACGAAGTGATATTATAGATAGATATAGCTTTCTCATAACTGGCACATTCGAAGTTTCAAGTCATGACAATATAAATTACCCCCCTTCCCACCGAAAAGAACCAAGAATTTTTCAAAAAACTTTTCAAGGGGCAGGAGCCCCCTGATTACTGTTCCCCTCATCTCCACCGGGGGAGAACAAATCGGGGGCTTTGGGCGGGCTGCTTTCCAGGGACAAAATTCGATTGACATTCTCACGATAGCGAACAAAAGCTTCATCACGGACGCCACTAAAGGCAGCCGACGGCGTCGTATTGTTGGAAGCTTTCGGCGTGGAGTTGAGTGAGGGCGGATTTCCGTTCTGGTCCATTTCCTGTTGCGGCTCCAGTGGTTCTTCCGGGGTAGGGGTCATCTTGACCAGTTTACTGCTACTGGTGCTCAACCCCCCCGCAAGGGGTAGATGAGTGGGCAGGGCCGGTTTGGGCCAGACCAAGGGCGACCGGTTGGCCTCAGTCCGGTCCTGGGCCGCCGGTCCGGCCGGACCTTGGTCCAGTTTCGCAAGATTTTCCGTGACGACAGTGGTCGCTGGAAACAGTTTTCGTTTTCGTACATTTAGCGATAGATCACGTCGATTCAGAGCAGCGCCAGTCTGTGGTTCCGCTCCGCCGCCGCCGGCCACAGCGCCACCTAGTGAGCCCGAAGGCTGACTATTGTAGCCGGAATCGTCGGATTTTCGTTTCAGCCGGCGTCGCTGGGCTAGGCGGGCTGAGCCCACATCCTGTAGGTGAAAGCCAGCCTTACTGGCGCTGAGAAAGGCATTCATGGTCATGTTGAATTGTTCACCTGGAAAAAGGGCAAAAAAGGGGATACAAAGCATTAAGCATCAACTAAAAATGCATCCCTTATGCCCGCAGGCACACAAATTGTTTTGTAATATCATAAAGTAAAAATACAAAAGGCTTAGCTAATGTTTAACCACACAGACACTATCCCTTTAGCTAACTCTTGTACCTGTCCCGAACCCCCACCCCCTCCCTCCCAAAACCGCCTCCCAACTCTTGCTTACCCACAGTTCGACCCCCAGCATCCAATATTGAGGGGGTTGCCAGAGGTGTGTCGGGAGTCAATTGTTCCAGGAGCCAGGGATGGGTCTGAACTTCCTGAATGTGAAGACGCTCTGTGGGATCCACTGTGAGAAGACCTGAAATCAGAAGCAAGAAAAGCCTAAACTAACCGGCCTACTGAGCACTACATAACTGTAACTCCAGTGTCGTCCGCAACAGGGTACCCAGAGAGTGATAACCTTCTCCGAAAAATCACATTAAAATTCATTTCATTCTCAGCACTAATAGCCATAAACCGTTTCTAGTAACAGTTTCAATCAGAATCATAAACGTGCTTGCGGGGGTTTGGGGGTGGGGGGAATAATGGGTCGGTTTCTTTCACCCCCCCCCCCCAGACCTGGAGCTCACCTCTATCAAGAATCCGGATTTTTCCGGTATTTTGGGCAAAAACGGTTCACCCCCCCACCAAATTTCCAATCCTGTACATGTTCACCACAATCAAAACGATTGAGCCACCCAGGCACAATTAAGCCAAGCCGAACATTACAAAATCCGAAACGAACCTATCCAAAGTTAGCTACTGTGGACAAATAGTTTAATTGAAAAAAACATTCAAATACGACAAACATAGATATATTTACGTACAAAATTAATAGCATGTTCAATTCAGACTTGTTTGGGTTGATGTTTGCACTGCACTGCTCCTCTTCACTCACCCTCAATCAAATCCTTCGCCTCCTCAGAGACATGCGCCCATACGGAGCCCTCAAAGCTGAAGTCGGCCGCCTGAATTCGTCGCATCACATCGCTGGCCGTCTCGTGCTTCTCGTAGCGATGAAACGGCACTGTACCGGAGAGCATGGTATACTGAAAATGGAGAAAAGAATATGAAGAGAAATTATTAGAAAGAAACCAATATAATATACCATCCCACTGTAGGAAATTTAAGAAAAAACCCAAAACGCACATCTTGCCACCACCTGGCCGCGACAGAAAGGGAGCCATGATATTTAGAGTAGGGCAGGGCCGTAGAGTAAGGAAAAGGTAATGGTGGTTTACCCCAGCAGATATTTCCGTCCTGCCACAGGACATAGGGTGCCGTGCCGGTGCTCATTCCCGTATTTTCAGCCGTAGAGTCAGAAAGCAGTATCACCTCAAATGATGACTGCATCCGTAAAAGTGGTGAAGCGGCCTTTATGCACAGACTTGTTGACTTGTGCTACCTTCCTACCGTAGTTTTACTCATTTACTCATTACGGATGGATAGCTGAGTTGGCAGTAGCCAAAAAAGCTTTGTGGCCTCCGGGGAGCGAACCACCGACCGCAAAAACTCGTTGTGACCTCCCTTTATAAAAATCCAAGGAAACTGGAAAATCTTTTAAAAATTCAGGGTAAAAATAAGAAAATTCTATTATTATCCGAGTTATGACAGGGATCGAACTGTATTCCCCCCAAGTAAAATAAGCCAGGATTTTATAAAAAAAATGCTGATCATAATTAATTACATTGCATTACTCCCCCCTCTCCTCTTTTAAACAACAAAATGTGAAAACTCTCAAAAACCAAAAAACCCCACAGAGATGATAAAAACTAAATTTTAGTGGACCTACCAAAATCACCCCCAAACTCCACAGGTCACATTGCTGATTATAGCTAGGGTGGGCGTCTTCAGCCACAGGCTTTTCCAATATCTCTGGAGCCGCATATCTATAGACAAAGAAATAAATAAAAAAAACTAAAACAAATATATACCACAAACAACCAAAAAACGAACAAAATGTATTAAAATTACAAAAGCATACGTACTCTCCTCCCTCCACCCTCGACTTTTATTCGACAGTGAACTTACTGTAGAGTATAGCAGGGAGTGGATAGACACTGATTATCCTGAATGACTCGGGCAAAGCCGAAATCAATCAAACGCAGATTGGAATGGGGATCGCTGGACTCAAACAGAATATTCTGAAACAAATTAAAAGCAAAAACGGAACTACACAGACAATCTACATAGGTATATACACTGAAGAAGTGGAACGTGAAGTGTGACACCTAAAATTACTAAAAAAACTGAGAGTGGAAAAGAGGGGCAAACAGACTCAACGACAAATTCTATTTCACATCACGGAAATGAAGTAAATAGGGCCATCTCAAGAACACACAAGACATTTTGAGGAAATACTGAAAAAAAGTTATCACAGCAATTTTTAACAGATACAAATAATTTTCAACATTTTTAAGGTAAAACAGCTCTTGGATTTTTTCTCCGAAAATCAATATCTGAAAGCAGAAAGCATACCACGAAATGGCCCAAACTTTGAGGGGGTGACCTGCTCTGCTGACTCCCGTCAAAATGCTGGGTATTGGGAAAATTACGAAAATCGAGGAAGGGGGCAGGAGGCATGTATCTGCAAGAGTTGGTGCCATGCACATCAAGAGCAGCCAAAATGGCATTGTAAAATAATTTAATCCACCAAAATTTCTTGGCTGAAAGGCAGAGGAGGCTCAAAAAAGCTAAAGATCCAAATTTTTGACAGATGATGGAACTTATATGTACAGAATAAAAAACTTACAGTAAGTATTAACAAGTCATACGGTACCTCCGGTTTTAGGTCCCGGTGAACCACACCGATGCTATGCAGGAAGGCGACAGCGGAAACAATCTGTCGCATGATGCGGGCCGCCTCCCGTTCTGTATAGCTCTGCAGATGCTGAATCATGTAGAGCAGTTCCGGCCCGCGCAGCAGTTCCAGGACCAGGTAGACATGAAGCTAAGAAGCAAGGAGGGGAAAGTGTAAACAAAATTCAAAGGTCTCATTCAACGGGGGGGTGACTAATAAATAAATAAATATTAGTAAACTAACCGTAACGGCCGAGTGGTGAGGGCGTTCGACTTTGGATCCGATAGTGCGAGGTTCGAATCCCCGCTGCCACAAGGCTTTCACAAATCCTCTTGAGCAAGGGACTAAGCACATATCGGTTCGCCGTGGACTCTAGCCAACCCAGCTATCCATCCTTAATTGGTCGGTAAATGGGTACCACAAATGTAGGGAAGGTAACAGGAGACCGTGTAGGGCATCTGCCTTGAGGATCTGGCCCCTCCTCCACGGTTGCAGTCATCATCCGAGGTGACACTCCTGGCTCAAGGGCAATGAACACCGGGGATGAGCATCGGCACCCTATACCCTTCAACCGTGGGAGACTTCTCCAGGGGAAACCTTTACCTTACCTTTAGTAAACTAACCAAAAAACGGCAATAAACAAGACAAGAATGAACCCTATAAAGTGAGTTTAGACTCTCTCCTCCCCCCCCCCCCCAATGTTCATGTTGTTCTAGCCTACCCCAATCCCTTAGAAGAAAGAAAGAAAGAATGAAGGATTCACTCCAGTCGCAGCAGATTTAATCCAAATTAGAGGATGAGAGGGTAAACAGTAGGAAAGAGAAAAGCAATTAACTTGTGTCTATTACAGTTAACATTCACATACGTACATAACAAGCACTAAGCAGCAGAACGTTAAGACTATTATTAAATTGTAAGACGCTAAATACATATGATTGATACTGCAGATAATCTATGTATATATGCAAAAATGGTTTAGTTGTAATCCTTTTTGTGTACAGACCTGATCTTCCAAAACTTCATGCAGTTTAACAATATGGTTATGATTTTGACAGGTGATCAGGATTTGGGCCTCGCGCATGGCACTGGTCAGGAATCGCCGGGACACAATCTTAACACAGTGCTCCGTCCCACGATCCTTGGACACGCAGCGACTGAAATCATAAAAAGACCAAAAACACCTAAGAAAATGAACTGGAAAGCAGAGACAGTCACTTACAGGTAACGTTGTGACTCAAAAAATTCTCTATAGTCTCGGGGTTGAATGGATAAAAACCTTCTAATGATAAAAAAATCAAAAAAATCAAATACACTGTTACGACTAGGAGGAAAAAATACACAAAAACTAGAAAATAAAAAATGAAAATGGAAAAAACAATCCGAAAACTTCAAATACCTGTTAACACCTGGCTGGGAGGTGAGGTCAACTAATAATCTACTGACTACATTAGTACAGTACACAGTATACAGTATACAGTACACTACATTGTACTCTTGATTTTTTTGGTAAATCTTATGGCCCAGTCAGCACATGTGACATTCCTTTGTAAACACTTGCATGCAAATGGCATTTTACTACAGTGGGGCGGGGGCGCCCCCAAAATTCGCCCTCCCCCCCAGACTTCAGAAGTCAACAGAAAAATAGGTTTTAGGGTTAATTTTGAAAAACGTTTCCGGTTTCGCCGGATGTTTAGGGCTTTTCAGCATTTTTTAGCCAAGCTTAAGTTTAAGTGGAAAATTGTTCAATTTTTAGCTCAGCAGCAAAAAATAACAATTTTAAGCATTTTTTGAAAAAATGTTCCCCCCTCCCAGCTGTGCCCCCTCCGGACCTGCACCCCCAGACTTCCCCTTCCAGAAATTTTGGGTTAGGAAAAAGCCAGTGCAACGCAGATACAAAGGAAAGAAACGTTGGGAAATCTACAAAAAACCTTGCCAGAAATAAATCAGCAAAAATCCTTTAGTTCTTACCGACAGACAGAAAATGATCCCTTGCCTAGACATCCGGCCACGGTCAGGTCCAGATCATACTTACGGAAAAAAGGAGATTTCTACAACAGAAAAAATAAAAAACACAAAAACTTTCGATACACAATAACAATAACAACCTTGTCTCTAAACATTGCACAACAGAGAGCATTTTATACAATAAAATAATTATAAAGGACCGACCCACACACAGTCGTTTCCGTTTATGCCAGCACAATTATGTAAGCTTATGTCAGGACTGCGAGTATACAATTCTGAAAAATTCTGGCATCTAGAGGGGGCGTTTCGAGCCCACGACCACTGGATTGCACAAGCTAAGCTATATTTAGTCTAGAGATGGGCCAAACTAAAGTGACAGCTAAATAAATGCAGCATATAAAAAGTTTCTATGCCCTTCTAGGAATATTTGGTCGCCAATCGGTCCGTACATACTACCAACCAAAATACGGTAAAACAGCAACAAATATCATTCGGACATCACCGTCAATTACACACCTCAAATTCTCCAAAATGTTTGTACATTGTTTCAATGGAAGCAGAAGTGCCAAGAAATTCATCCCCGATCGGATTGTTGGCACAGAACATTACAGAGGGTGAGATATAGGAATAGCCCTGAAAAAAAACCTCAACAAGTAAATAAATAAAATTTAAAAACTGAAGGAAAAATTTTAAATATATACATAGAATAAAAAACCACCCTTCAAATACGTATGAAATGTCATCGCATGTTCAGGCTGAACAGTTGAATTTGAGAACGCTACTCTGCCTAGCTGAAATTAGCACATTCTAAGCTTTAAAACGAAATGCCGTAACAAATTATCATGCACTTCTAAGGACTGAGTACACAAATAATTATTATACAGACTTTCAAAGTTCGCTGCAAATACCCGAGGAACCAGCACCTTAACTCTTACGTAGGCGAGCACAGGAGAAAGGAACTGACCCGAAACAGTTTCTGAGCCAGGGCCTGTGGCGGAGTGATGGCGGGAGAGTTGATGACTTCCTGTTTGGTGAATTCGTCCGCAAAGTTCTGGGTATCCGTCAGACTGGTCACAATCGGTTTGAAGGGCGGCTCAACCTGGCCCGCAGCCACGGCCGACCAGTCAAGGCTCTGAGAAACAAAAGGTGCAAAAAATATATACGTACGTAATTATTTAAAAAAAAGCATAAAGAAGCCTTCCGTTCGTACGTCCTAATGCAGGGTAGAGGGGTGTCGGTGCTCACCTCATCCCCGCATACATTACCCAGGTGCCAGGAATGTCAGGATATTTAGCGATAGTTCAGGGGAGGGGGAACAGGGGTAAGCGATGCTTTGATCTTTTGATGAGCCAAAAACCCAATTTACTGACAAACTAAGGATAGATAGCTGAATTTGGCTACAGCCCACGGTAAAGCTGGTTAGCTTTTTGAGAAATCTTGGTGGTAGCAGGGATTTCAAACACTAATTATCCGGATTAGAAATTGAACGCATTCTGGCATGTATGTACGAAACATGCCCTGCTCCGAATCTATTTCCACTTCTTACATCACTGTGTTTTGATCGCAAAATTGACTCTACGATAAAACACACTCTGGCGTTTCTAGAAACCATACAGGTTCCGAAGTAAATTTGTAGCAATTTTTGAGCAGTAGATATATACATTACGGAACTGTATTAATAATCACCATGTTTTCGTTCTACTGCTACAATTTAACTGCTGAAACTCAAAAGTCTGCCTAAAATATCTTGACATTATATTAATCTCCAGGGGCAATGTTACTTTACGTATCCTTAAATAACCTAGGTAAAAATCAGCTAACATCTAGTATGCGCGTATAATATGAATTTAAATGACAACAGTATGATACAAAATACGTACTAGATTAGATATATACAGCTATAGCAGCGAAGCAGGTAGAATAAGCAAAGTAGCATATTTAAAAGTCATGCAAAAATTAATTATCTATGCAAACTAAGATTAAGATTAAGATTATATGATGATATGATTATACGTATACATAGTCAGGAGCAAGTTTCAAACTGGGGTCATGCTTCGTTCATAATATAATGTCCAGGGGAAGAATCTACCTATATTAAGAAATAATATTTCTACTTATTCATAAGACTATGTACAATATCTGCGTATACGTACGTACATTTGCACTTAATATCTACACAGCTATATACATACGTATCTTTATACATGGATATAAAGGAAAAACCTTGATCTTGCCTTAGACAAGGTCTCCTAATCACAGGTTTAATTAGGTCTAACGAATAAAAATTATATTCTAGCAAAAAACCTGACAAACTCAGCGTTTTAATTGCTTTCATGCGCATAGAGTATATACACACATTAAGCGGAAACTACGTACATATATACCTCGACGCGCAGAAAATTATGGCGGCGTATTAAGAACTACAATTAAACCAGACACCCGTGAGGAAATAAAAGGCTGTCCCCCTTCTACGGATACAGTCAACATTCAAGTTGCCACTCCTGGCTCAGGGTAGAGAATCTAGGGCAGGAACCCAAGGAAAGCACCCCAGAACCTTCTATGCACAGGTTGGAGTCCACTCTAGGGGCAACGTCAACAATTCTTCGACGAGAAAAATTATCTAAGCTTCACACACAACTAAGTTTTCACTGTTAGCAATTCTCCAACCAACCTTTAAGTATACCCACCTTAAAGAAGGGATGAAGTTTAATTTCATGCACACCGCCGATGCCCAGTCGCCGGCCGGGGTCCTTGACCAGAAGCCGCTGAATCAGGTCTTTGGCCAGAGGGTCCATGTTTTTAGGCCAGGGCACATCCTTTGTCAGAATGCGTCTAAAATAAAGGCAAAATAAAGCAAAATAATTAATACAAACGTATATTAGCAGAGTAAATATGAGTTGGGTTGTTCAGTGAAGCTGGTCCATATTAGTGCATTTTAACCTAGTCCTCTTGTAAGATTAGTAGGTAGTTTAAGGAATTTAGTCCCGGGGGCGCCAGGGTCCCCGGGTAGGATTAGTTTACAAAAAAACAGCCAGAAAATGGGCTTTTGTTTTGGCGTCTTTTGTATGGACAGACAGAAAGTTCCCAAGTAATGGAGACTTTTATGTAGAAATCCTACAGTAAAACCGAAAATCCTATTTTGACAAAAATTTGGGCACCCAAATCTTGGGGGGGGAAGTCAAAAATCCCGGGACGGGACGATTTCGGGAAGAACTGAGAAAGTAATTTTTGTAGGGGAAAGGTCAATTCCCTGCTCCCCCACTAAAAATACCCTGCCTGCTGAACCTTACTAAAAATATTCTGACGGCAGATATTAATTAACATTCGAGACAGAGGAGTGCAAGCTAGAAAGATCTTAAAACTCACTACCCAGAAAGGATAACAGTAATCTAAAGTCTTACGTACTGAGCAATTTCTTTACTCGTATTCTTGGAGCCTTCCACGGTGAAGGGAGAACAGCCAGTGAGAAGCTCGAAAATCAGAACGCCCAAACTCCACCAGTCCACAGTCTAATAATAGATAAATAAATTACTTGGTGCTTAGTTTAATATTAACCAGCTTAGTTTAATATTAATTTTAAATTTTAAATAAATTTTACGAAAAATAATACTGGCTGTGACAGAGGCAATTTTATTTTCCACAAAGTTTTTGACACAACTTTTACAAACTTACATAATCATAACCATTATCAACGCGACGAACAACTTCAGGCGCCATATATTCTACTGTACCTGTAGTAACAGAAAATGACAAAAGTTTCCTACTCTCAATTGGTTTAGATACGAATTGGTCATTCACAAAAATTAAGAGGTATTACAGTTTGACAGAAAAACTGTTAGCAGAGTGGTAGGTCAAGCCACAGCAGAGGATTCTATATGTGTTCAAATTTAGACAAAGAACTAAGTTTTCTTTTTCGATTCAGATTCAACGACGTACGTAATGGATGCTTACCACAGTAGGAATGAGTTCGTTGAACCTAGAAAAAGAAGCAAAAAATAACAAGTCATAAAAATTATAGTGTAAAAAAATTACTGCAGTGGGAAGGCAAGGAAAGAGCTAATTACTGTCTCAGGTATTTGAGATCATAAGATCATAAAATGATCAAACTTTTGTATATACGTATTACTCGTGTATGCATGATCAATAGAATAGAACCGAATAGGCACAGCTAGCTGGACTGAACATTAACTGAAACGTCAGCTTGCATGATGAAATGAAACCACCACTCACTTCGTTGTCTTGAAAATGTTTGCTGAGTCCAAAATCGGTGAGCATGATGTGACCGTGTTCATCCAGCATTATATTTTCCAATTTTACATCGCGATAGATAATACCATTCTACAACCAATAGTGTACATGAAATTCAAAACAAACGAAAAAATAGCATCAAACATAAAACGCAGATTATCACAGTGGGTTACAGAGGGGGGGTGTTCCCTACTCAACTTTTTATTTCCTCCCCACTTATTTTTTGCATAAAAGCCCCATATTATTCTGCAATGTCACTCAAGTATATATCAAATAATTACCAAGAATTTTGTACTTCCCCTGCCCCAGGGGAGTTTTAGCTACTGCAAAATTGAAATAATTGCAAAGCTACAAAATTTTAGCATAAATATAGCCACACTAAAAATACTAATTTTTTGAGGAGACCTTTTCAATAAACCAAATCCCCAGGAAAAATGTCCCCGAGAAATAACCAGACCTGACATTTACGCGCGTACCTGATGCAATGTATCCAGAGCCACAATAAGCTCTGCAGCAAACAGTCTGGTCTCGTTTACAGTAAACTGTCCCTTAGAGCACAGATGAGTAAACAGTTCCCCGCCGCGAATATAGTCTAGACACATCGAAACAGCAAAGAGAAGATAGATATACAATTGTAAAAAACATAAGCAGTAATCATTCTAGCACACCCAGTAAATCAACAATTCCAAGGTACCGCGACCATGTGAACATGGGGATTTCACCCCCCCCCCCCCTCAAAGAAGGTCACCCAAAGACCCGTCGTAAACCCCCAAATTACCACAGACATTTACACATCTTGCATATAAAAATTTAAATACAGACCTTAAATTTCCATGCAGATCTTAATTGTTGTTAAATTTACGTAAATACAATCATAGACTCTGCCAAATAAAATACATGTTACAACGCATGTATGCGCTCATGCGTTGGTATGAGTTTATATATATACACAAGTAACAAAAATGCTCCGCACAAAAGAGGATAATATGTGTGTGTTGGCTGTATCGTATATATATATCCTTTAAATATCCTTTAAATATATAATAAATATAAATAGGTATATATATCCTTTAAATTCCGGTTGAAGAAGTAAAGACAAAAGTTTCATGGGCACGTGACGTTATTTGGCACAGCAAATATTGGTGGATGGTTCCATGTCAAAAGTTGCTCAGCTCGCTTAGGGCTTTCATTTGGTACCAAATTTGACCACTTTTGAAAATTTCATTTTTGACCGAAAATCGCCCTAAGTCCCCACCCCACCCCACCACAGCACTCTACAGCCACTTTGAGCATGCAGTTCTATGACAAAAGTTGCTCAGCTCGCTTAGGGCTTTCATTTGGTACCAAATTTGACCACTTTTGAAAACTTTCATTTTTGACAGAAAATCGCCTAAGTCCCCACCCCACCCCACTACAGCACTCTACAGCCACTTTGAGCATGCAGTTCTATGACAAAAGTTGCTCAGCTCGCTTAGGGCTTTCATTTGGTACCAAATTTGACCACTTTTGAAAACTTTCATTTTTGACCGAAAATCGCCCTAAGTCCCCACCCCACCTCACCACAGCACTCTACAGCCACTTTGAGCATGCAGTTCTATGACAAAAGTTGCTCAGCTCGCTTAGGGCTTTCATTTGGTACCAAATTTGACCACTTTTGAAAACTTTCATTTTTGACAGAAAATCGCCTAAGTCCCCACCCCACCCCACTACAGCACTCTACAGCCACTTTGGGTACGCAGTTCTATGACAAAAGTTGCTCAGCTCACTTAGAGCTTTCATTTGATACCAAATTTGACCACTTTTGAAAAATTTTAGTTTTGACCCAAAATAGCCTAAGTCCCCACCCCACCACAGCACTCTACAGCCACTTTGAGCATGCAGTTCTATGACAAAAGTTGCTCAGCTCGCTTAGGGCTTTCATTTGGTACCAAATTTGACCACTTTTGAAAACTTTCATTTTTGACAGAAAATCGCCTAAGTCCCCACCCCACCCCACTACAGCACTCTACAGCCACTTTGGGTACGCAGTTCTATGACAAAAGTTGCTAAGCTCGCTCAGGCCTTTCATTTGGCACCAAATTTGACCACTTTTGAAAACTTTCATTTTTGACCGAAAATCGCCTAAGTCCCCACCCCACCCCACCACAGCACTCTACAGCCACTTTGAGCATGCAGTTCTATGACAAAAGTTGCTCAGCTCGCTTAGGGCTTTCATTTGGTACCAAATTTGACCACTTTTGAAAAATGTTATTTTCGACCACTTGACCCCCCACCCGACTGACCCTTCAAACGGCAAAGTGGAACCAGCCCAGCAAAATAGGTACGTCGGACGGCAAAACGGATACCGGGAATGAGCTGGGCACACCAGAAAACCCCTATAGACAAAGTTTTGAGAGGCCAGGTAGAGCCTACTATGGACCTCCAGGAAGCGTTTCCGACATGACCCTCCAGACGGCAAAGTGGAACCAGGGAATGAGCTGGGCGCACCAGAAAACCCCTATAGACAAAGTTTTGAGAGGCCAGGTAAAGCCTACTATGGACCTCCAGGAAGCGGTTTCCGACTTGACCCTCCCGACGCAAAGTGGAACCAGCCCAGCAAGATGGGTGGGTCTGACGGTAAAACTGACTGCGGGAATCGATTCTCCGTGCCAGAAAACCATTGTATGGAAGATTTGAGCGTTCAAAGTTAAATAGATAGCGAGAAATTTCGATTTTTCATTTTTCGAATTTTCGCCATCTTTGACGGGCCACTGTGGTCGCTAGGGAAGTGATAGAGAAACGCAACCTGGACCGTTAGTTAGTTCAATATATGTAATTTCTGAATATAAAAAGAAATCAGCTCCAGCTCGTAACGTTCGACCTGAGCGACGACCACAAAAATGGTCACTTTTCGCTGTGAGCCGACTTTGCGGCGCCACTGCGGCGCTGTGGCGCAGCTGCGGCGCACAAAAAGTTGTGGATTCTTAAATTTTTAGAGGGTACTACTAGACCCCATAGCCCTTTAGGTTGGCCCACCGCTGCAGATCACGTGAAAGCGGCGAACATTATGTACAATACAACCATCAAATAGGAGAAACCGGAAAAAAAAACATCGCCGCCATAACCGGTCCGGGGCGCAACTTTTTAACGGTAAGTGATACGGGGCTGAAACTTCACAGACATACTAAACTCGATGTGCTCTACAATTTGCGCATGAAATCTGCGCAGGATCTGCGCAGGATTTTGCGCAGCTTCTGCGCAGCTTATTTTACACTGTCTCCAGCCACTTTTCACACATATTATAGGGGTCGCTGCCGCGACCCCTATGATATACGTGTCTACTAACCCTGTCACGGCGTAGCCGCTTGCATGCATCAGCATCGTTGTGGCAGATGTAGTACCTGCTGTATGTGAACGCGGCATTGGGGTTGGGCGGCCGCGGGGCAAATCACGTCTATGTTATAAAAGACAGTACTAACAAGGAGTGATTTGCTCGAGTTTAAAAACAACTTACCCATAACCAAGTGTAGCTTCGACTCTGTCTGAAAGGCATAGTGGAGGGAGACGAGGAAGGGACAGTCTCTGATGGCCTCCAGAACCGTTCGCTCCGACAGAATGTGTTCCACTGTTTTCGGCTTCACCAGAACCCGTTCCTTTTTCAAAATCTGCAATATTATACACAAACACAAACATAATACAACACACCACCACATATCTCGTATATTGAAGAATATATGTGTATTTAAACGTACGGCACACAGACAAAGCAAACCATACTACGTATATACGGTACTCGCATTTTTTAGTGGAGGACTTCATTTTTTGGCAAGCTCCCACCCACTTTTTCGGGGTCGCCCAAAAGTGTCGACAAATTAAGTTTTTGAGGTCAAATTTTCAAAAATTCTCTCAATTCGTAGTTAATTTATGGACTAATTCGTAGTTCATTTTAAGCTTAAAACAGGGATTTTTTGCGTTTTTACCTTAAAAATGCTTGTGTGACACAGCGTAAAAAGTCTGCGGTAAAAGGCATATGAGATTGTGCTTAGCTGGCTGTGGAGGTGGAGCATATAGGCAGACTCTTCAGATGGATTCGCTCCACACAGGCGACTGCTCAACGGAACGGGAATACAATTTTCAGCAGATACGTGTATATACGTATATATATATATATATATATATATATATATATATATATATATATATATACTGGGCTTTTTCTAGGGGAAAAAAGTGGGGGTGGGGAGAGTGACTAGTGGGGGGAGCAATCCAAAGTGGTCTAAAATCGCTAAAAATGCTGTAAAAATAGCCTGTTTTCTACATATACTGCTATAACTATGCTAAAAAGTGCTCAAAATTTGAGTTTGAGTACCAAAATAGATGATTTTTGACAAATAGCAATATGGGGGGCTTGGAACCACCTCCGTGGGAAATCCGATGGACATGGGCCCCATCAAATGGAGATCCCCACAGGTGTTCCCTGGCATCCGTCTGGCCAACGGCGCTAATGGGTTCCAACTCCCGGGGGCATGACTCATATTCTTAATCCTTAAATTATGCTGCCGAGTTGAATCTATCCTGGTCTTTCCGGATGATCTGACCTAGACGTGTGCTGGATTGAGGGTTGTCAGTTGTGCCGAATCAGCCATTCCTTAAATTATGCTGCCGAGCGGTTGGTTCCGGTACTTCTATATCCTGGTCTTTCCGGATGTCCTGGACGCAACCTGCGAAGACGTGTGCTGGTTTGGCGATTCTCCACATTGCTGAAGACCATGCACGATGGGCTCGGAATAGGAAGAAGAAGAATTTTTGACAAAAAATTCCGGCGAAGCCGAAAACTTTTTGAAAATTTTGACCAAAAATCCTTAAAATTTGGCATTTTCTGGGCACCTTATGATGAGTGGGGGGGGAAGCCCAAAAAAGTGGGGGTGGGGCCGAATGGGGGGGGGGGGGAGCCCAAAAAGTTGGGGGGGGGGGGCGCCCCCCCCCCAGGAAAAAAGCCCAGATATATATGTGTGTGTGGAAAATGGAGCACGAGCAATATGTGTAGAAAAACCCAACCTACGAACTGTTTGGAAAAATTTGCAAAAACAGTTAGCTAGCAGGACTCAGGGTGTCAAAAGCACTCAAAAAACAACTGATCGATCACATCTCTTCAACAAAATAAATGTAGCGTTAGTAAACTATTAATTAAATAACATATTATATAAGTAGACGTGTAACATTAATCAGCCGCTCCGGGCTGAATTTAAATAAACGGCATCAAAAATTTGATAATTTTACCTTCATAGCGTAAAAGCTGCCATGATCAACGCCACCAATTTTTCTGACCAAAAACACCTTCCCATAAGCTGAAACAAAACAAAATCTAAATCGTCATAAAATCTTAAAGACCAAAGTATGAAACAGTCCAAGTCTGCAGAAGACGCGTTGAGTATATTACAAGTAGGAAAAATGCTCCTTGCAGTCGCATGTAAAATGCAATATGAGCTATGATGGTCAACATTTAAATATGTCAAGGACAAGATTTAAAACGTCTAATATGAGCCAGCATCTAAATCGGTAAAGGACAAGCTGTAACTGGCTAATATGAGCCGCCACGTCTCTCTTGGGCTCATATTGACGCTCGCTGCCGTGGTTTCAACGGCTTGACATCACGACAACCTCTTACCATCTTGCCTACAGACTCTACTTTTATTCCCAATCCCAAGTCTGAAAAAATCCTCACCGTCTTGCGTAATGTCATTAGCTTCATATAATGTTTGGTTATAGGTATATGTGAACACTTTAAGCAGCTAAAGTTCTCCCCTTTAAAGTTGAATTAAGTGGCATATACATTTGGTATATACCAGTTTTCTAAATCATAGACACACACTGCAAACTAGATACAAATGCATAAAGCTCCAGTAAACCGGTATTCTTCAAGTCTTCAGTACCGGCTTACTGTACACAGCACTTATACAATAAAATACACAGCTGATGTGTGCTTACCCACTTGACTTTACTTATTGTATCAAGACCAGACGTATGGCATGACAATTACGTGTACATGCGAATTTGAAAAGTGAAAAATAGTTAACTCAACTTAGTATCCTCGCCTCAATATGAGCCCAAGAGAAACGTGGCGGCTCATATTAGCCAGTTACAGCTTGTACTTTACCGATTTAGATGCTGGCTCATATTAGACGTTTTAAATCTTGTCCTTGACATATTTAAATGTTGACCATCATAGCTCATATTGCATTTTACATGCGACTGCAAGGAGCATTTTTCCTACTTGTCCTTCTTCCGATTTTTGGTAGCGCTGCTCTTAGGCAGAAGTATGTAGTCTGCAATTTATTACTCCCAGAAGATTCTCTATTCCAAACAATGACCACTGTCTTCGGGGGTTTGACCACTGGTCAATAGGCCACCTAGACTATAGTGACCAGTGGTTACTTCTGTCGGGTCTGAAAATATGCTTATTTTCAGCCTCCGCCACCTAACGGATAAAGCCAAATCGATCCTTCTCCACATCTGCAACCGCTCATTCAAAGAAGGATTCTGCCCTACTTCGTGGAAAAGGGCAAAGATTGTGCCCATTCCCAAGCCAGGGAAAGATGCCTCTGACATCTCCAGCTACCGGCCAATCGCGCTCACATCCTGTCTCGCCAAAGTGATGGAGAGACTGGTGCTGGGTCGGTTATCCTATCTGCTGGAAAAGAACGAGGCTATCACGAGATACCAAGCTGGCTTCCGATCTGCCCGGTCCACCCAGGATCAGGTTCTCAGGATCACACAATCGATCAGCGACGGTTTCAACCACAAAAAGCCGGCCCACCGAACTGTCATGGCTCTCATTGATTTCTCCAGAGCTTTCGACAGAGTCTGGCACTATGGTCTGCTGCGGGCGATGTCGCTTCTCAGGGTGCCCAGATGCATATCCCGGTGGGTAAAAGCTTTCCTACAGGATCGGCTCTATTCCGTCGAATTTGAAGGGGCCACTAGTCGGCCAAAACGATTCGGCTGTGGTGTTCCCCAGGGTTGTGTCCTCTCTCCAACTTTATTCCAGGTGTTCATAAACTCCCTGGCTGAGGCAGTTCCTGAAGAAGTGGAAATTTCCCTATTTGCTGACGATGTGGCCGTCTGGTGCAAACACCCACAGATTGCGGTGGCCACCCGTAAACTCCAGGAAGCCCTCGATGCTATCACCAAATGGGCTAGATCGAACAAAATGGTCATCAACGTCCAGAAGTGTGAAGCCTCAGTGTTTACCACCTGGAACAAGGAGCAGAACGTCAAACCGCACCTAACCATTGACTCCCAGCAAATCCCAGTCACCAAGACCCCGACTTTTTTGGGAATCAAATTCGATCCATCTCTATCCTTCAGGGCCCACATCGACCAGCTCATCTCCAAACTCAGAAGAAGAAACAATATTCTTCGATCCCTAGCTGGTACCAAATGGGGATGCAAAAAGGAAGACCTTCGGATGGTGTACCTTGCTTATATTGCATCCGCCATAGAATATTGTGGCCCTGCCTGGATGACGACTACAGCTCCTTCCAACCTGAAACGGCTCCAAACAATCCAGAACGAAGCCGCCAGAGCCATAACAGGCTGCCCTAGAGGATCCCCCTGCTGAACTCACAGTCAAAGAGGCAGGCCTGGTGCCTCTCCATGTCCGTGCCAAATCCCTAACTGCTTCAGCATACGAAAAGTATCAGTGCCTCCCGGATTCCAACCCCACTGCAGATTCTTTTGCTGCCCCTACTGCCCGTCGCCTGGCCTCCCAGGCCTCCTGGCGGGAAGAGGGGCGGTCCTCAACAGTGCTGGCCTCCACCGACGGCCTGGCCAAGGAAAAATAGCCACAGTCAGCCCGTTTCCGCCCTGGGAAGCCCCATCCGGGCTGGAAATTGTGTCTGAAATCTACGGCATCTCCAGAAGAGACCCCCGGAGAAGAAGAAATCTGCTACGAGTATCCTGGACCGCCTGACCCCGGCCGATATCGAAATCTACACTGATGGATCAGCCCAAGAAGGAACCAGAAACGGAGCAAGCGGCGTCTATACTTCTTCACCAACGGCTGGGTCTCACCCGGAACATAATCGAACCAGCTGGTCTGGTCACCTCGAGCTACGGAGCTGAGCTCCGGGCGATGGACCGCGCCCTGGAATGGATTGACGCGACGGCTTCCGCTGAAGATCAAATCATCAGAATTTTTTCGGATTCCCAATCGCTGACCAGGAAGCTGTCCTCTGGTCCTGCTAAATCAACTACCTATAAGGAGTTTACCATCTGGCGCCGCATAAAGTCCATCCTGAACTGTCAACCACGAACCCTCCAAATCCACTGGCTGCCCGGCCATTCGGGCATACACGGCAACGAAATCGCTGAGCACGCTTTCTGCCACTGGCTCAAATCTGGATCAGGCTGCTACTCCGGTAGATTTCAGAGCAGTGAAATCCCTTAATTTCTAGACATTTCACTAGCACCTGGCAATCCGGTTTATCCTCGGACAGACTAGACCTGCTTCGAATCCCCCGCACCCCTGACCCGAAGGAGACTGGACTATCCAGGGCTGACAGGTCAGTCCTGTCCCAACTTCGTGTCGGGGGCTTCTCTCCAATCCTAAACTGGTACCTCCATAGGATTGGAGCCCCTAGATTCCCCCTCATGTGCCCACTGCCCTGACCAAGAAGACACACTGTCGCATGCCCTACTCAACTGCCCACAATCAGACCGCCCACGCCTGTCCCACTTGGGTCCTAACCCTAGCCTTGGTGGTCCTCTGGGAAAAGCCTCGGGAGGTCCTTGCCTTTCAGAGAATGCGGCCGCCTCCGTCCTGGAGGTGTCCGGGCCGATTGAATCTGTATTCAGGTGGCTGGAAGCATCA
>JASAND010020115.1:0-110761 GCA_030248195.1 Trissonchulus latispiculum | reverse complement strand
CTAGGTGTGCTTGTTGTATAGGAATCTGGAGAATTACCAGTGCACAGCTGTGAATTCTGTATTTATTTTTTCTATACCTGGTTTGGATGTTAATTTTGTTGTGTGTAACAACCAAATCTGCCTTAAAACTGCCTATTGGATGTCGGTAGAGTAGCGGGTCTAGTCAATGGAAGGTTGTAGGTTCGCGCCCCACCTCCTAGGCCCGAATTTTTCGGATCATTTTAATTGTTCCCGCTAAATGTTCAAAGAGGAAGAATATTATTTTCGCGTGTCCATCTTTTGTTTTGGCTAACCAAACCATCTGTTTATAATTTTTTTAAATTTTTATTCCAATGTTAACAACATTCAGAGATGCTCATTTGACAAAATTTGCCACTCTTCGGTTGTAATGGAACTGAACGACAAGTCAATTCGTGTTTCTGTCATGTCGCGCATTTTTATTCGCATAATATTGAAGTGTCGTTGCTATAGTCGTTTATGTAGTATTATTAATATGTCGTTGCGTTGACTCAATATATATAGTCTATCATCATTTAGCAGTCTTTAATGTTTTATATTGGTTTTTATATTTTTACTGTCAACATAATTTTAACGTTTAAATTTAATTTGCGCTTATTAATTGTGGTTTGTAGTTGGGGTAGGGAAGGACTAGGTTTAAATTAAGGGAAATTGACAATTTTAGGTCAATTATTTTTCTGTACTGGTTTTGTTTTAACCGCTGTGAGCTTTCTTACACCAGTGTTACTGCATTGCTTCTTGCCTTCTTACGCTTACGCGACGACTTAAACACTGAGCTGATGTGGACTATCGGTACGCGTATGGTAATCTTTTTGAGTACGCCTTATTCCAGTGTGGCGACCCAGTTAGGAGTAATGGATCCATGAATGGTAATTCAAAGCTCGTGTGTGGAAACGTCCAGAGAAATAGGTGCTCTGGCTCTGGGTTCCAGCAAGTGCAGATGTATACAAGCCTCTGGTTAGCGAAGACCATGGATAAACATGGTTCCCATGCCGTGCGTCTGGCTTTTAATGCTTCTGAATTAGTGCTTAATGTGTTGGACGAAACCAGCAATCCGTCTTGTATAAAGTCCATTCCTGCACCGATAATTCGCTTTAGCCATAACGAAGTCATTTCCACTGCTCAGTTCCATAAAGTGCTGATGCCTAAGCCTTTGCGTAATACTAGAGAATAAAACAAGTTTATTAGTTATGTTTATCAAGAGTTTATAATACCAAGAATAAGACACTCAGCTCTTACCAATAGAATAAGCTTACAAGATGCTCGAAATATTAAGGCCGAAATTTCGGGTGGGGGGCTTCCTCAGCGTGTAAGCATACAACGCTGACATTTTTTAAAAACCAGTGTTTTCGACAAATTAAATACTACTTGTGCTAGGAAAATCGTACAGCAATAATTTTTATATCATTATGTTGCGTAGAACGAGATTTTTTAACGATATAAAAATTATATAGTTCAGTTTAGGCAATCCCTCATAAATTCAGCAACAACGTAAGGCATTTCTAAGAAATGATGAAATTCTCAGAACTTTCCTGGCAAGGATGCTTTATTGCCGCTTTTGTAAGAGACCTAAACCGAACTATATAATTTTATATCGTTTTATGCAGCATAATGATAAAAAATTATTGCTGTACGCTTTTTCTAGCTCAAGTTATAGTATTTAATTTGTCAAATCGCCCGTTTTTTAAAAATGTCAGCGTTGTATAGGTTTATGTTTATGTATATGTGTATATGTTCCATGAGAACAATTTGAACATTAGCGAAAATGAGGGTGCTGCTGCTGCAGCCAACTGATGCAAGTTTTCACAAATCAACTTCAGAGTTTTAGCTAATTTTGTAAGGCATGAATAAGTATATTGAAATGTAATTACACAGCATAGCCTAGTCGTAAAATTCCTATCTTTCTAAAAACAGCAATTTTCGCAATTTTGCAGAAAAACCAAATTTCTGTGCCAAAAAATCTCGACACTGACAAAAGATTTCAAGTAACATTGGATATAGTTTGAAACCTTTATACATCTACTGTGTCACTGTGGAGTTAGAATTTTTAATTAGGATTTCTAGTTTTTATATATAACATGTTAGGTCAAACTTAAGGTGCTGGTATCCTTTTTTGTGCAGTGCTTTGTGGGTATATTTTGAAACGCTATAACTTTCCAATTTTGCGAGTTGGAAAGAGCTGTATACATCATTTTAAAGCTTATAATATGTAGATTCTCATAAGAGTAGGAAACTAAAAAATTGGCAAAAAATAGCAAAAATTGTCTGACAACCAACATCTTACAGGCAGAATACAGACCAAAAAATTTTTGAACATCGATTTCTCAAAAACTGTGGAATCGGCCAAAACTTTTCTTGTAGTGTCCTATAAAGGACATTGGGCCGAGGAATATTTTTTTGGATTTGGCTTAGCAGGACATTAACGGTCAAGAAAATCCATTAAAATGTGCGGTGACACAAAATTTCGCAACTTTTGCATTGAGTTTTTCGCAACTGAAAGTTTTAGCTCAAAACCAAAAATAATGTCCCTCCGCAATAGTGCGAATTCCCATCCTGCCAAAAATCATGCGAATTGATTGGGTAGTTTTTGAGAAATCGATGTTCAAAACAAAATAATCGCAGTTTTGCCAAAATCGGTTTTTCTGCCAAATCTCTAGCTTAGAGCAACAAACTCCGGCTAATAGGCACTGATAAAATGTGCAATGAGACTGTGTATCGATCGAGTATAAATAAACCAAAATTGTCCATATGATTTGGCAGTAATTTTGAAAAAACTGATTTTCTCGAAAACGCCCATTTTTGGACCCCAAAAACCGTTTTTTGCTTATACTGACTTAACCACTAGAGATAGCTCAAAAGTTGTAAAAGCAAAGATGTTCATTTCTGTGCCCTCTATCCAGCCATACCAACCAATCCGGTGTCTCGACTATGTACTGAGAGAATAATGGCAAAAACCAAAAATTTCTTATCTTTGCACCTAAAAATGCGGGACTGGTCCTAGAATGTTAAAGAGCACCGAAATAGTATATTTGGAAAGTTTCATCCACTTTCATAAAGAATTAAAGCCTACAGGATCAAATTTACACAAAGCGATACCAGCACCTTAATGACTCCCAGTTTTGGTCATCAAAAACGATAGAATTTAGCGATTTTCGGCAGTTCGCTAATTTAAAAAATTTATTAAAATTTTTTGAAGGCCTAATTCAAAATTCTAATTCCACAGTAACACAGTATCTGTTTAGAGGTTTGATTAGATCTTGAGTAGAACGCTCTACCACTGGACCCGGACGTGGAAGCTAGTTTATTCCGCTGCTTTCAAGCTTTCGGTGTTCACATGAAACGCTGATATTTAACATTCTATATCCGGATGTCCATCTATTTTCAACTGAAATAACTGAAATCCGGTAATCGGAACGTTCGGCTGTCCGCCTTTTCGAAATTCAGCTAAAGAAATGTTTCATTTTCAAATTTAAAATTTTATTTTAAAATTTTGTATATAATTGCAATCACCAAGTAAAGCTAGCATCTAAATTACAAAAATTTCTTAAATCTGACAGTAGCTGTAACAGGCGGGGTATTTAATTGGTAAATTCTTATGAGAACGGAAGCGGAACGGACATGTCGAGTTTTTACAACCCATGACGATCCAATTTCAGCGGTGTGAGCGAGCATTACGCCCTTTGGTTGAGTTGCGGAAATTTTTTAATATAAACCAAGAATCTAAAACCAAAGGAAATATAGTGTGGAAAATTCAAAAAATAAAGCTTCTTGACCACTCTAAAAATACGTAGTGACCAATTGCTGAAGCTATAAAACTGTACAAAATTTTGAATTGCATATTAAAAAACTTCAAAATCTAAAAATTTTGCTGTTTATAAAATCGAACAAGGAAACAAAACAAATCGTTTTGGAACAATAACCTAAACCAAGTAAGAGCGAATTCACTAACATCCAAACACTTTAGACTTGGTGAAATTAAATTGGTCTCAAATAAGGATCATTTAAAACTGACTGGAAAGTATTATTTTAATCTTAGCAATAAGGGAACATTTTTAAGTCATTTTTGTGAAGATAAAGCTGATATAAATGAGCTCCTAGATATCTCAAGCAGTGTCTAGGAACCTTCACAGACTCCTAGAAATTTTAGGAGCAAAACTGCTTTGTTTTTATTGGATAAATGGTCCTAAAAACACTCCTACTAGGAGCAAAACTTCCAAGAAGTTAGGAGTATTCACTCTATTCACTCTTTGAAAATCGATTTTTTTCGAAAAATACCACTTTTTGGACCCAAAATTTCGGCAATGCGAATCCAACAAAAGTGAGTAAAAATAGCATAATTATACAGTTTCATCTGAGCTAAATCCAACGATATAAAGTTTTCGTGGCTACGACTTAGATTGCCCCCGCAACGAATTTTTAAACAATTTCCCTGTTTCAGCTGATTTCTGAGAAGTTGGCTATGTCGCATTGATTTGTCGCATGGGCACGGGTAGTCGGACCCGACGGATACCCGATATCCAGTTAAAACTGGAAAAAACCGGATAAAACCGGATTTATCTGGATCAAGCAGAGAGAAAATTTTTGGCTCAGAAAATTTTTAACTACCGAAAATTTTCGGCTAAGAACATTTTTACCATCGAAGATTTTTCAGTTTATTATAAAATTTTAACACTTTAAAAAGATACTACAACAGAAAAACGAAGTAACGGGAAGAGGAATTAGTCCTGCTTTTTTTTCCAACATTTTATAATTTTCTATTTTAGATTCGTTTGTAAAATATTAAATTTACCATTCTCTAATAATTTTTCTTTCTTTAAATTCCTGTTGGAGCAAGCAATATGCGGAAGTCGATGAATTAATTATAATTGAAATTCACAAGATACAAACATCTAATAAGTGACTTTTGCCGCAGCTTTGCGTTGTTCTCTAAACTGCAAGTAACAATACTAATTACCATTAGATGGTGTCAATAGTGACTGATATGTCAGTTTTACGTTTAGCAAACTTACTCCAAAAGTAAAAGGACAGAGAGAGGAAAAGGAAATTGGTAAGAAGCCATTGTTTTCAGGCAAAAAATTATACAATTAATATAACGCCCGATTGCACCAAATGTTTCTACGTAAAATCAAATTTTCTTAAAATCTTATTAGTAGAAAGATTTTAACATTAAACACATTTTCCAATTTCCATTGCACCAAAATGTTTTTGCATAAAATCTTTTTAACTTCTATTTAAAATCTGTTTTACTAAAATCCAATTAAGGATCACGTGACTAAAACAGCCTATCAGACACCGAGCGGCAGCTTTGAAGTAGTAGCTCTGTCCAATGATACAATACTAATGTCACGATACGATAGTGTGAAACTGTTTAAAATCTAATTATTCGTGTTTTCAAAACTTTATTTCTTTTTCTTTACATTCTTAGGTTAGCTAAGATTAGCCTTAGCTTGACTGTCAGAAAAGATACGATTTTGCTTATTTGATGGTGACAAATTGTGGCAACCTACTATTTTTTGTCAGTAACTGTTATGAATTGTGCTTTTTTCAGGATTTCATGTAAGCTAATTAGATTTTAAACACATTTGGTGCAATCGGGTGTAAATGGAAAATGTAAACCCTAATCTCAACAATCACAACACATAAGTCAATTTATTTCTTAAAATAAAACTCAAAATGCCTTTTTCTGGCACTAGGTGAGTTTAAAATTTTATATTTTTGCCACTAAAGTGTAGTGTCCGATTACAAAAAATTTAGTTTTTTGTCCAAGACATTTTATTTTTACATGGTTTCATTAAGAAATTACGTAAAAGGAAACGAAATGAAACTACGTAAAGCTTAGTAAGTACTTCGTGCAGGTTTTGTTTGTTTGCTGCCTTTTGTGCTGTTCCTATTTCCAGAGACAAGCAGTTGAAGTTAGCCAAACTTTGTCATGGGAAGTTGCTCTTATATATAGTCCAAATGCTTTCTAAAATTTGTTAACATTTGAAGGTTAGAGGAAGCGGACAGCACAACGGTGGTACGAAACTCAGAAAACTGCTGATCTGAGCGCGGTTATAAAATAAAAACCAATGTCGTCTGTATCAGCATTAGCTTCCGATACCGCGACAATTAATTGAAAGTCCCTATAACGCATTTCAAGTCTTTAAAACTCCCTTAAAATAGCTAAGGAATGAAAGTCTATCCAATCTAAGCTTAATGTGAATAAAGACCCCTGAAAAGTTAAATTTCAAAATGGCCAAGTCCGAAAATGGGTTGAAAATTTCTTTGGTACCCGAAAATGCTCGGGTACCGGGGTACCCGAGTACCGGGTAGTATCGCAACGCAATTACCCGACATAGGGTTTCGGGTAGTACCGGGTACCCGGGCCCAAATTTTTGGACCCGTGCCCATGCCTATGAACTAGCCAAAAACCAGCTAAAAAGGGAAATTGTTTAAAAATTCGTTGCGGGGCAATATAAGTTGTAGCCACGAAAACTTTATAGCGTTGGACTGAGCTCAGATTAAGCTTTATGATTATGCTATTTTACTCACTTTCGCTGGATTCGCTTGTCGAAATTATGGGTAAAAAAGTGGTATTTTTCGAACAAATCTTTTCAAATTTCAAAAACCACATAAATCACATGAAAGCTGACACGTAAGCGGTCTTGGAAATCCAATTGAAAATTTTTCCACTGAATGAGTCGCGAGTAATAGCCAGTAAAAGTTGGGAAAAGCGGCAAAGATCAAAGGATTTTGAAAATAGAAAAAATTGAATAACTATAGCAATTCTTGACGGAATTAGCTTATATTTGGAATACACTATGTTTGAAAGATGGGCTAATTTTCCACCGAACGGCCAGTTCCTGGCATCTATCGATCTTTCAAAACTTACAAAATCGCCTTCTTCTGATGAATTTTAATTTTTTTCAAATTTCTTTTTCAACCAAAGTAAAGTTCATGCCATGTCTGTTTAGAAAATATATACACTGCTGCAGCAAAAATGTACCGGTAATTCAGTATAAGCAAAACAATTTCACTCCCTACATTTTTTGGTCAGACTTTAGTATGTGTCACTTTACGGCCGGTTAGGTTTGGGAATTACTTTGTGCTCAGTTGTGGTGTGGCAGCTGCGGCATGCCTGCCTGTCTATTTATATGTTTACTATTTATATGCCCAATCTGGTTTTTGTATGCGTTCCCTTGGGCTTGGATCTTTTTTCTAGCTAAATTAAAATAGTTGCTTGCCAAAAGTTGGTAAAAGCTGGCAGAATCCCGGCAGCGTAGTATAGATATTTTAGCTGATTTTTCTATAATGAAGAGAGATATCCATATAACTAAAAATCTCCCAGCTATTTTAGAGTTATTCGAAATTTGAATGATACAAAAGACGTCTCGCAAAAAGTTTACTTCAGTCAGTGAAAAATTCGAAAAAACCAAAATTAGTTCCATTACGCCCACTTCAAATGAAAATGTTTAGCTATATTTTGATATAATTGATAAAGATCTAGTTAAGTCTAGTTCACAACAAGAGTTAGATCCAGTTAAGATTAACCCATTTGACTTGAACTCTTTCATGTTTTTCATGATACGCCGCACAGTCAATTATATAGGTTTCACTTTAACTCTTGCTAATTCCCATAAAATCCCCTGAAAACAGAGAAATTCACAGATTAGATTTGTAAGCCGCTCCCTTTCCTTTCTAAACCCATCTCATTCCTTTTCCCCCTTTCTGATTCCAAATTCAGTCTCGGAAACCAGAGAAATTGACTCATTTAACCAGATTGAAGTTGGAGGCCGTTCCTTCGTTATTTACTCTCTGGAAGACACTAAAGCCTGAAATGAGATTCCAAAATACCCCCATCCCAGTGCCAAGTCTGCTTTTTATTGATGACTAACTTTCAACGCTCAATTTATCATGTAGCTTCCAACGCCCAGTTAAACTAAGCCAACACATTTACATTGAAAAGCCTGGATAATGCTTAGACATAACATTTGTGTGTAACATAACCATTGAACCATATCTATGTGTTTAATCTCATGCTAATGCAAAAACTGAAAAGCAGGCGGGCTTGAGTTTGGCTTTTACATTTTGTGTACATGCAGTTTTTGAGAAGGAAAGCCATTAAAATCAGTAAAGATATAGGAACGGACGGACAGTAGTAGAAATATCCATGTATTTTCGCTCAAAGGACTATTTTTGTGAACGGTATCACGCTTTTAGCAGACTTTTTTGCAAAGCCTTCCGTAAAACATTCCAAAAAAACTCCAGAATGCTGCAAGTTCGGTTCTGTATTTAAAATTGTCAGCAGAAACCAAGTCATACACTTGTTGTACCTTAAAGGACAAGATCACTTTTGCACAAATAAAGCGCCAAGAAATCCTTAGTTTTTATTTTCTTAGGTATATAACATTTCCTTAAACTACACACTTCCAAAAGTTTGTAATGGGAAGAGTACAGAGCAAATGTCAATCTTACAAGTCTCGCGACAACATAAGACACTTTGGAGATGTTTTGTTGCTGGATTTGTAAGATTGACTGAACCGAACTATATTTTTTATATCGTTAAAAAGGTCTCGTTATACGTATATTATATGTTATGTTATAATACGTAACATAATGATATAACAGTATGGCTTTCCTAGCTATTAGTGTATCGAGAACGCGTGTTTTTGAAGTGGACGGACACGTGATATGTTTACACAATGAGAATCACCCCCGAGATCTCGACCTTAACGTTTCGAGAAGCCAAATACGTACATTAGCAAAATGCAGTGTCTTACTCTTCCTACTATAAACTCTTGACACTGCGTAGACAGGTGGCTTCATTCCACCAATGTCTATTACATACAGTGGATTGCACCAAACAGGGTTAGGTCGGTGTTAAGTTAACCTCAAGGATAACTCGGCGTTAACCTCTTAACTATCAGCTAACCCTAAAACTAATATCAAGAGTGCATAATTGCACTATTATTAAGAAGAAGAGTAAGCCACTAGAGGGCTTCTCTTCACTGCATTGCGTAACGGTGCTCCGCCCACAATACGCGAATGTTCCCCCGTTTGGGGGGGGGTCGACCAAATCGACATTGCATACTCCCTCCGTTTGGTGGGGGGGGGGTAGCCAACAGCCAATCAGATTGCAGAAACCCCCCCCTCCGGTTGGTGGCGGGTAGAGTAGAGGATTACGGTAGTTTTTGTTCTATTCGAAAATGGGTTCCCGTTTGGGGGGGGTCGCTGAAAGAGGTCCCCGTTTGGAGGGGGTCACAAAAAGTGGTCCCCGTTTGGGGGGGTCGCCAACAGCCAATCAGAATGAGCAAAACTTAGCCTGCTTGAGCGACCCTCCCCCCACAAAGGGGGACCTCTTTCAGCGACCCCCCCCCAAACGGGCACCACTTTTGGCTACCCCCCCCCCACGAAACGGGGACCACTTTCGACTACCCCCCACCAAACAGAGGGGGCTATACCTGTCGACCCCCCCCAAAACGGGGGAACATTCGCGTATTGTGGTCGGAGCACCAATACGCAATGCCAAGAAGAGGAGCCCTCTAGTGACTTACTCTTCTTCTAATATATAGGACAAAATCATGGACTCTTGCTAATATCATGTACTCCTGCTAAACTCACATTATCCATAAACCTACCTTATTAATTCCTAACCTAAGCAAGCTATTAATATTATATTTAACGCCAATTTATTGGTCAGCTAAAATAATACAAAACAAAGCACGGCACAGATAAAACAATCGCAGAAAGACAAAAAGTTACGCACAACTGCTTCTGGAATGAAAAAGTCCAACACATAAAAAAAGCTCCAATTATAAAGAAAGATGAAATTGAAAATAGCAATAGAAAATAGGCATAAACGTAAACACAGGAAATGAAAGTATTCCGGCCCAAAAATTCCGGTACTGCTCACAAAGTGGAACTCTCGCATTCTCCCACATTTTCGTTCGTCTTTTCGTCATTTTGTCCGGGCTCTTCTAGTGAGCATTATCGGTAAGAAATTTCAATACTCAACCCTCATCAGAAACAACCACGGAAATTTTGTGAAATAAGAATGCAAAATTTTAATTTATCTAAAATAAGAAGCTTAAGGACACAGTTTTGGGTTTGAAAAAGAGTGTCAATAGAAATGTCAATGAAGTTTGCACCATCTGCTTTGCATAACAAGCTATAAAAATACAGGTACTAAAATGCTCGTGCACATACATCTTATGTCATATTATTATATACACAATGAACGATAAAAATACACTGTCTCCCTCCAAACACTAAGCATAGCACCAGAGACGAAAGTTACATGGATAAAATATAAGCCAAGAAAATTAGTAACATCACTAAACTGAACAATAAATTATGCACACAGAAAATGGCATGGCATAGTATGATAAAGCATGGAAAAAAGGTTCGAATTAGCACAAATAAGTAAGGCCATAACAAAGGGGAGACGCAAAGACTACAAAAACAAAAGGTACATTGATTTTAGGTTTATATAGTCAACATTGCAGATTAAAATACTCACTAAATTAGAGGTTAGAATGATGAATTTTTATTCCCTTCTGAAACAGATCTGAAATAATCCAGTTCGAAATAAAGAAATTTAAGAATATGATTTACGAGAAATTACCAATAACCTATTTAAACAACTACAACCTGGCTTTTTCCTAGCCAAATATTTCCGGGAACAAAGTCTGGGGGGCGGTCCCCCCCCCCAGGTCTGAAGTCGGTGTAGCCGGAAAAACGTTTCAAAAAGTAACCTCAAAAAACCCTATTTTCCGGACACTTTAGAGTTCTGGGGGGCGCCCCCCCTTGTAGGAAAAAGCCAGACAACAACCGACGTATATTTAAAATAATTCCCAAACAATCAAATTCTAATAAAGAAATAAAAAGACTTAAGAATATAATATAAGTATTCTACATTACATATTAGGTATACATACGTACCTATTCAAACAACTACAACAACAGGTACAGATTTTCACAAACAGAATGTTTTAAGTATAAGAAAGAATATATTACACTGAACATAAAAAATGCATAAAGAAGCGGTACTGGGTACAATAACAAAAACAAGACTGCATAATCATCAATGAGATTAAGTTTGAAAGATCAAAACATTACGTAGTATAAAAAATCAGCGTATATAAACACAATTGGAAGCATACCAAGTCAAGTAATAAAATTTATTTGTTTACTATACTAACACCACGTGATTTGCTCGGGATCCCCCCCAAAGAATGAAAGAATGAAAGTACCTACGTATATACATAACGTAATGCTTAATATATAATATAGTCAAAGATAGATATACGTAGATTGATAGTTACAGGAAGGCTCAAAATGGAGCCTTACAACAGCAACAAACGAAGCACAACCACTCGTTAATTGACGCGCAGCATGGCACAAAAAATAAAAAGGAAAGTACATACATACTTGCATCATGAGAAACATTACATAAGAATTACCTAACATGAGAAATATTACAGAACTGTCAATACCCCCTCCCAAATTTGTCCAACTTTTAGAAACTGACACCCCGAAATTTTAAGTCTTAATACAGTGTAGTAGTACCGTGTATCAAATCCCTATTTAATGTAACTACTGTTACACGAACAAGTGACTCGTCAAAGGGAAAGAATCCAGGAATTAATTGATCCATACTTAATTTACATATAACTTGGAATTAAAGTACAATTTTTAAAATTATAAATTACGTCAAATTAATACATCATGACAGTGAAACAAGGTAAAAAAACACGTCCGTTTCTTTACTCTAAAGTAAACTCCCCCCTAAATACTTAATTTCCCTATCAAACGAACCCCTAGAAAATCCTCCCTCAAACCATTTCACCATGAGCCCCCGGCGACAGCAGTCTGACCCCTTCAGCGGACTGAGGACACAGTCCCTTCAAATCCTTGGGTCGGACCAATCGTCGAGGCAACACCAGAGGTGAGGGGGTGGAACCGGAGCACCCACCCTCATTCAAGCGAGAGCTCCCTTCAGCCCCGGGATTATGATGGAGCCGCATCCCGGCCAGTCCTCCAGCCGGCATAGACCGTCTACCGCCAGTAGTGCCGCCAGATTTCCGCAATCCACTGGAATCATCCCGACTAGATTGGAGCAGCCGGGTACCGCTCAAATCCTGGCGCCATAGGCGACCCCCAGCCCCTCCACCCGAGGGGAAAGTAGCATCAAATCTACTTAGTGGATCCGTTTCCGGCCCCTGTCCCAGATCAGGCCAGTCCTCAAAATAGCCCTCTCCTGCCCCCTTTTCTCCCAAGGAATCCGGAGGAGCACCGGAATAGGAACACGGATCCATAATTTCTCCAGCTCCGTCCTCCCCCCATTCGGAGGGCGACTGACAGCGAAGTGATTCACTCAACAGGATGCTGCCACCACCGCCACCGATATCATCGGACTCTGCACCAAGTCTGCCGTAGCGTTTCCTCTACAACAACAACAACAACAACATAGGAGATTAGACATGAGATGAGATTAGAAAACATAGAACAAGACTAGCAATACGCTGGGCTTATGCTAGTGGGGAGGGTGGCTGGCTTACTTCTAGGCCAAAATTTATGGGGGGGGGCTCGAAGAAGCGCGCGGCTCACCGAAAATGGGGGGGCCATATGTTTTGACAAATGTTTAGGTTTTTTTGTGTAAAAAATGCTAAAAATTGCTAAAAAATAACAAATTTTTGCTGTTTTTTTAAGCTAAAATAGTGGAAATTTAGGTAAAAATCCGGCGAAGCCGGAAATTTGTTTGAAAATTTAGGCCAAACTTGGTAAATTCTACGTTCACACCTAATACCTACACAACGTGACGATTTTACACTTAGGACCTAACATATACGGTAAAATGGGGTAACAATGGCCAGTGGGGTAACATTGGCCACAACGGGGTTTTTTACGGAAACCGCTATGCTGCTCCGCTATGACTACCTCGATCAGTGCCTAACTTATATATTTCAAAAGTATAGACACTGGGCTTCTTAATAACATAAAATATAATGAGCATACTTTTGATACTGAAATTTGGGGTCGATTTTAGCGAAATGTTCACTTTTTCAAAAGTAGTGATCTTCCATATTCAAGCAAACTTTTAGACTACTAGACAATAGTCATCTTTATACTTTCAAAAGCAGCTAATACAACCACGCAAGCGCCATTTTATTAAACATTTTTATATGTATATACGTAAGATTAGACAGTGATCTCAAAAGTACAATTTGTACCGCAACCCGAGCACGTAGCCCGGACTAAACCTTCCATAGCCAGATCTATACATACATACATACATACATATACATATACGTCCTACTCCTGTACCTTGTGGGAGTATCGTCTATAGAGCCAAAAGGACAGCAGACTGAGAGCGGTGAGAACCAAGGCGATGGAAAGACAGGAGATCACAACCACCAGATGGATTTGGGCATGAAAGGACGAATCGGAGAGGGGAGAGAAGTTGGAAGAAATGAGCAAATCATCCGATGAATCTTGAGTCAAATTGAGGCTACTTGGTCCTGAAAATCGTATATATTATGTACTGTCAATGAATAAGCAAAATTAGCAACTTATTCAAAATACGTTTCCATTCCGACACGTTAAGCAACAAAGAAAAGTGCTCAAGGGGAGCAGTTTTGAAAAATGTAGTGTGTGTGCTGCACGGTTTTTTTGTGTCCAGGAGCGTGTCCAGACACAAATTTTCTTAGATGGACACAAAAATTTTTAGCTGGATACAAGGTAGACACAGCTTAATTTTTCATAGAGAAGTGTCCAGAAAAAATTCCTGAGCATCCCAAATCTTAAAAAAAGCTCTAACTTTTCTGGGGGCTATCGCCCCCCCCAGACCCCCCCCGCTCTTATCCTTACATTTTTTCTCCTTTAGGCTTTGGCCACCTATCTTAACTTGGTTAATCGTTCCGCAAATATGTACCTACGACCTAAAATTCCCACCCCCCCCGCCTTTTTTTTTAAAAAAAAAACTTAAAAAACAAAAAAAAATGTGACCCATATTCAGGGGCTCTGAGCTAGGCTGCTGAATGTATGATTGTGGATGTGGTATTGTATTTTTTATTGCTGATGTGAGTAGTAGGGCTTATGGCCGAACTAATGCAGTCCTAGAGGAGGGTCCACAGTGCGGTATACTCTAGATCTTCTTAAGCTGCATATATACGTATCTATGTATATATGGAAAAACCAGAGTGCACTGTGGGGCGGTTGTTCATTCCATTCCATTCCATTCCATACGTACTCTTATGCTTATACATTTCTATTTTTACTTATTTTATTTATGTATATTTGTATTTAACTTAATTTAATATCTTAGAAAATCCACCGCTAGGACGAAGTTTCTTTAGCAAATCCATGAAGTTAGTTCGATTTGGCAGTTGAAATTTCAAGGTAACTTTAGCCATTATTTGTGCAAAAATTAGCCAATATTAATTTCTTAGAAGGCTAGTATTTAAAAAATTCTTCGGCTTCTGGGGGGCTCCGCCGAAAAAAACTGCGAAATTCCGCATCTTTTTCGGAGCTCTGCGTAAAGTTCCGCAAAAATTTTTGACCTTGAGTAAAAATTTTCAGTTATCTCTGATAATAAATACAAGTGTTTCAGGTACTTTTTGCAGAAAATTCCAAAAAGTTTCCGGGCCGTCGGCGCGAATTTCTATATCCATATCTTTCAGTCCTATCCGAGATAGAATACTTAGTGAAGGCTTATGCAATGAAATTCTTTTAGTATATATAAACTAATTTCCTAAAATATCTGAAGAAGAACTTGCGTACACATAGTAACCACACTCACTCTAGTGTTCTGTGAAGTTGTGTGCATTCGTTGTATATACAGAGTCGTGGAAATATATACTTACATACCTAACCAGTTTAGACACAAAATTGCACAAGAGAATAACCCATTTGTAATTGTTGCCAAACCATAATTTTAAACAATTTTCGCCCTGTGGCAGTTTGTTTATATTTTGGGTCTTTACTGGCTGCCGAAATCAAAGTTTTGAGTGTTTCCATCAAGGATTTTCATCAGTTTAACAAAATTTTCTCAGCTTCTGGGGGCTCCGCCCCCCAGATCTCCCGCATCACTACGTTTAAATTTTATATTCTTGTCAAAATTCTTGTCCTGTGGCTTGCGACGTCAACAAGAAAAGTGTGGCATCGGTGACCCTTGCAAATTGCTAGACAATTGCAAACAATAGACAACTATATATAATTTATTCGCATAATAACAAATTTTATTCCTACACTAAAATATTCGCGTTAAATACCACTTATATAATATATAATATATTACAAGAAACAAAAATGCTCCTCTGGAGCATGAAAAAAGTAATATGGGTGATGGTGAGGTTGCAAAATCAAGAGAGGACTAGTCTTTAAAATGCTTAATATGGGGCTAGGTTCAAAATATGGGGCTAGGTTCAAAAATAGAAGAGGACTAGGTTGTGAGCGAATTAATATGGGCACAGCTTCGCCGAACAACCCATATTCGCGGTTTATAAATGTGTATCAGTATGCATATCCATCCACGCTACGTTTAGTTTATAGTTAGTCAAACTTTTTCTTTGAGAAACGTTTTATACTAACCAGTGCGTTTTATTCATGTATACGGAAAATTTACATTTCAAGAATAATCTTAGGACTCTGACCTTCTATATTTCCTCCCTGCTTGATCCAATAGCTTTAGCCTCATGTCCTTAGATCTCTTCTCGTTGCTTGCCGCAGTTCAACCCGACCAAATGATAATTTACGCACATATGTATTCCTAGCTAGTCTAACAGAGTACGTATATGCAAACAACTGTATTCAATGAGTACGTATTCAACTTCTTAAATTTCTTATTACTGACTGAAATTGATAGCTCTGTATGCGACAAAAGCTAAGACGAAGCGTGAAATCCCGCGAATATGGGTTGTTCGGCGAAGCTGTGCCCATATTAATTCGCTCACAACCTAGTCCTCTTCATTTTTGAACCTAGCCCCATATTTTGAACCTAGCCCCATATTAAGCATTTTAAAGACTAGTCCTCTCTTGATTTTGCAACCTCACCAACACCCATATTACTTTTTTCATGCTCCAGAGGAGCATTTTTGTTTCTTGTCCTTCTGTCCTTTTAAAGATTCTCCTCCAAGCGTCTAATGCATCATGGCATTACGCCATTTGTGTAAGCTTATAAACTATACACAACCTGCAAATCAGGCTCAGTAAGCCATGACAGCAGTGATCCAGTTAACAATAATTTCAGCCATTTAAATATAAGCGCTGACTAAAGACATATTTTTTGAGTGCCATTCGAAGAGAACGAACGGCAACTCTAAATCCGATTCATCCCAAAACGCTGTTTTAGGCCGTTTGACCAGTGGTCAATGGGCTACGTAGGCTGTAGTGACCAGTGGTCACTTCCGTCGGTTTCGGTGATATGCCCATTGAAACTAGGGTAGTCGATTTACTATATATGCCCCCGCCCAAAATGCCGAAAAACGCAGTTTTAGGCCGTTTGACCAGTGGTCAATAGGCGCCATAGGCTGTAGTTACCAGTGGTCACTTCCGCCGGTTCCGGCGATATGCCCATTGAAACGAGCGTAGTCGATTTACTATATATGCCCCCGACCAAAACGCCGAAAAACGCAGTTTTAGGCCGTTCGACCAGTGGTCAATGGGCCCCGTAGGCTGTAGTGACCAGTGGTCACTTCCGTCGGTTTCGGCGATATGCCCATTGGAACGAGCGTAGTCGATTTACTATATATGCCCCCGACCAAAACGCCGAAAAACGCAGTTTTAGGCCGTTCGACCAGTGGTCAATGGGCCCCGTAGGCTGTAGTGACCAGTGGTCACTTCCGTCGGTTTCGGCGATATGCCCATTGAAACGAGCGTAGTCGATTTACTATACATGCCCCCGACCAAAACGCCGAAAAACGCAGTTTTAGGCCGTTCGACCAGTGGTCAATGGGCCCCGTAGGCTGTAGTGACCAGTGGTCACTTCCGTCGGTTTCGGCGATATGCCCATTGAAACGAGCATAGTCGATTTACTATATATGCCCCCGACCAAGACGCCGAAAAACGCTGTTTAGAGTGAGTTTTCCCAACTTTGACCCTGGGCGAGGAACCACGGGAGCCATGCTGACCAGTGGTCACTTCGGGCGGTATCGGCAGTATGCTCATCGTTTTCAGCGACCCCGATTTACTATATATGACGACCACCCCGAGGCCGAAAAACGCCATTTTTAGTGACTTTTAGGCCATTTCTAGTAAAAGTGGGACTTAGAAACTTTTACCCAAAACAGGCCAAAAAAATGCAAAGTTTGGGCCTATCTCCTGAAAGCTACAGAGCGAAATTAAAAAATCCCCCTCGTTACTTTATGCACCCTTACTGGTAATTTTCAACAAAAGATCCAGGTTTTCAAATTAATCTAAATCTCAGTGGCATTGCTTTACCACATGTTACGTCAGTTAAAGATTTGGGTGTAATGTTGACAAACGATCTGAAATTTAATGTACACGTAGAAACAATTACTAAAAGAGCTAGACAAATCCTAGGTCAAATATTAAGGTCTTTCGAATGCAGAAGTCCAGAAGTTCTTGTTAAACTTTACATAACATTCATCCGACCCCATCTAGAATATGCTTCTCCTGTTTGGAACCCTCATCAAATTGGTCTAATTGATAAGATTGAAAGAATTCAGAAAACCATCACTAGACAGATCAGAGGTCTAAGGGATCTGAATTACAAGGATAGATTAGAAATGTTAAAACTACAGCCGCTAGAAGTACGTAGACTGATTGCCGATCTAAAATTAACCTACCAAATCGTTCACAACAAAATAGACTTGGACTTTAATGAGTTTTTTGATTTTGCTCCTGAGCTTAACCTTAGAAATAATCGATCATTAAAATTGCTACAACCTGTTGTAAGATCCAGTCACAGGTTTACTTTCTTTGCGGTTAGAGTAATCCCTGTTTGGAACTCCTTACCCTTAGAAATCGTCAACGCGTCTACCTTAGCCACCTTCGAAAACCGTATGAGGGTATTTAATCTCATGCCGTATTGCAAGTCAAACTATCTAAGACGACCCACTTAAGTATTTGTTTGTAAACCAGGGGGGTCTCATGCCTTTACTCAAGGTTTCCTCCCCGCATAAGCATTCTTTACTTAGTTTATCTTCTGTTAAATTATTGATTTTCGGTTTATGGTTCCGTTTATTATTCTAGTTTATGCTTTTTGTTCTTTTCATATCCTTGATTTGTCTCTGTTTTGTTTGTCGTAGAGAGAAAGCTGATAAGATTGATACTCACCGATGCGACTGTCAACTCCCCACTCACTTGCTGCTCTCAAGCCTTTCCATGAAATTTAAAATTGAAATCCACCCCTAGAACTTAATCCATGTTACATACTAACTAGTCTAACTCATATATTTATACGTATATACATTTAAATGCTTGTGCTAATAAATCTATCTATCTATCTATCTAAAGATACTAGACCTCTCCAGCTTCTACCCAGTTCTAGAAAAGTGTGACCAAAATTTGCGAAAAATAGCGAAAGTCCGACTTTGGGACCTTGGCACAGAGCCAAAATTGGCCAGGTGCCAAAATGACCAAAAAAAGGTAGCATGGGGGGATCCTGTCTACCAACATATAATAGCAGTATGGTGCCAAAATGCCCACATCGTTCCAACACTTAGCCGTAAAATGCATTTCCAATAAGCGTTATTCACCGAGAAAAAAAAACAAACGCACGGTAACTATGTATCGCCTAGTGCAAAAATTCGAAGTTTCGAATTCGAACCAAAAGTATGGTGGTACTTGTAGTACTACTCGAGTTGTTTACGATGGTAACCTTTTTACCACTCCCGGACCTCTAATTAGCTGGCACCAGGCCAACACGGTCTCCAGAGGGCCGCGCAGACGCCTTTATACCCATATTATGTAGGGGCGCTATACCGCCCCTACATACTATAATTATATAATATATTATATTAGCGCTGCGCGAAATTTTGTTTCTGGACACAACTTTTCTTAGCTGGACACAAATAAAATTAGCTGGACACAAGTTTGACACAGTCCCGATTTTCAAAAAACCCTGGTGTGCTGAGGTTTTAAACGGACAGAGGACTAGGTTAAAAATGCAATAGTATGGGCCGGCTTCGCTGAACAAGGCATAATCGTGGAAAATATCGCAGATCGACAACTGTTGTTAGCAAACGTCTAGTTCTGGGTTTAGTCTACTGGAGGGGGGCATAAACACCCCCTCCTCCAAAGTTGGTGCCTATTTTGATATCCACCAAATTTTGCCCAGAAAAAAATCGCTGAGAAGGCCAAATTTTCAAAAGTTACGGCTTCGCGGAGACTATTCCTTTATCATGACCAAATCTGCTTTTTTTGCACTCAAGATTAACTTTTTCGGAGACTACAAATATAGCGCTATTTTTTGCATATTGTTAGAAAAAGCTTCGTATCCCTCCTGTCCCCTCCAAATTCCATGTCACTCGGACTTTTGGACCCCAAGAAAAAATCCCTGAAACAAGCCTAGTAGTTTTAAGAATTTGTTGTAGAATAACTGCAACCTTCGTCCACTTCAACCGCTAACAGCCAGTGATACACACGCTTGATTAGGTTGTCTTGCAACGTAGAAACGTCTTAATGTTGAACTTGACGCACCGACAACACAAGAACTCTATGAAACAGCGCAAGACTTGTGTATACGTATGTACAACAACAAAACTTGTACATATATACTTCCAACTGAATTTTCAGTGTAGCCCTACCAAGTCTGTTTCCTACATAATATATATTATATTCTCTGAATAATGTAAAATTCAAACTTTTCCACAGCCCCTCAACCCCAAAATGATTAATCACTGCACAAATGAAAGCCCGCATAATAGGGTCCAACAAAGGTTTTACAGGTATACATATATAATAGTTTACCCACGTCCGCCTTACCAGGCTTCAAACAGGATCCTATCGCAGGATCAAACGAGTGTGCAGGAGAAAGACATTTGTCACAAAGAAAACCCGTATGACCGGGAAGACACTCCTCGCAAACAGTGGCATTCTCACTTCTGTCTAAAACAAGCAAACAAAAATGAACCTACATAGGAAATTTTCTAAACACTTAAAACCAAAAAAGTTAGTTGCAATAATTTTGACAAACTTGGAAAACTTCGTGATCCAAAGATACAAGATCCACAGGTGTTTACAACAGTTGCCCAGCAACAACTAAACAAGTCGACTGAGGTGCATATTCTACACCCTGCACTGATTGTTTAACTGTTAAACTTTAAAAAACGTTATAAAACTAACGCAGAAATACTAGAATGCGAATAGAAACAACGTTCAGACTCATCCAGCTGGATGAAACAGCAGGCTACAAAAGAAAGAAAAAGAAAGAAACAGAAAGAAAAGGAAAAAAATGAAAAAAGAAACCAACCAAAGGCACAGTTGCCACTGGAAGAGCGGACTGAGCAGGGGCAAGGCCGGCAGAGACGACTCCTAGGATCAATGTAATGATGTGGCTCGCGACAGCGCTGACAATATTGACCACCAAAGCCCTCGGCACAGACACAATCCAGTCCACGACATCCAACTGTGCCTGGACTATGACAAAAACTTAGACAGGAGTCTAAAACAAAATATGCAAATATAAACAAGCAAACGTACGAACACAAAAACACTCATTACAAACTTCACTTCCTCCAAACCTACACACACACACACACACACACACACATATATATATATATATATCGAAAGTTATACAAAAACCGCTGGTACTCGTACTTCTTTTAGGGGGCGCTATTCTCCGCACTTTTCGGCCCACGGCACACAACCCACTTTTTGGCGGTCACCCAAATTGTGTCGACGAAAATTAAAGGCGATGGCCCAGTTTCCAAAAACTAGGTTTTTAGAGTTCTTATTTTCATTTTAGGCGAAGTTTTGCATTTAGAATTTTGTGATAAAATATGTTATATATACATATACTTACGTAGTATGTATATACCCTCATATAATTGTCCCCCCACTTTTAGGAAGCCCTATCCCAACCCTCCCCTCTCGCTTTCACAATCCCTAAAATACCAGATCACCTTGCTCTAAAAAATTTCATTTGAAACTGGCGGCATACAATGAACTATGTTCACATAACAAAATGTTCACATAACCAACAGCGTAATGAATTATTTTTAATAAGTTTTAAGGCTTGTATTCGGGATTGGGGGAGGCATCCCGGGAAGGGGTAGGCCCGACCGGACCCCAAGGGGAAGGGGGGTCTTTAGGGGGGAATTCTTGGAAAAATTAGTACTTTTGGCAGATTTTGCACGGACAAACTCGCCAACCAAAAAATCCTGGAATGAGCAAAAATCCAGGAGCTGAACAATTTCTGGATCTCGTGCGTCTCCTCTGCAAAATCCCCTTAAAATATATAATATTTTCAATAATTGACAAACACAAATGAAAAAAATTCCGGTATGACTTTAATTTCAGTCACTTTAACAAACTTGCACCGCCAACCTGATTTGCTCCGATGTTTTGTCTTGAACCACGGCTTTTGTTCTGTTTTAGCCACCTTCGAAGAAATAGACACAGAAACCGATCCAAGCTTTGCCGTTCTATTTACAGAAATAGGCCCTGTCATCTTTATCCTTAAAACAAAAAATCATGACATATATAATTATACGTACGAATGAGATAGCGTTTTGGATTCGAAACTCTAGATTAAATCCAGAGGGATGGGTGCACACAGCGGAGGTTTAGGGGAACAATGAAATAGGCATTTTCAATTAGCGGCCAGAGAAAATTGGAAAATTTTATCGCAATTTTATTCTCGGCTGAAACTTTTGCAGACCAAATGTAATTTGTGGCATTTGGGGGACCTCACCCTCAACGACTGTCAGGCCCCAACCCTGGCAGTAATCTTTTTTGGTAATTTTTTGCAAACATATATACGTAAAGAAGTTTTTATATCTTAGAGACAAAGTTAGGTGGTGAAGATAGGGTGGCGGGTGGCGTCAGGGATTGAATAGGGTTAGCCCCCAAAAATTCCCAGGATGAAATCGGGACTCGCGGAGATGTCCATATGGATTGACGAGAGGGGTCCTCCCGCAGTTTTTCGTGGCCGAGACAAACGCCATTTGGCGGAGCCTCAACAACGACCAAAATCTTTGGCCGCCAAAGTTTGTTAATTTAACATTAGTAGTAGAAATTTTAACATTAGTTAAATTTTCCTTAAGTCGATCAAAACTTCGATATTTAACTAACAAACAAGTGTTTATTCAGTGAAACGTCACAAGTGTCAAGTACACAGAAATAAATTCACTGAAAAGGAATACAAAGAGTTGTAACACAACTACTAACATGTGATGTATATATCTATCATAAAATATAAAAGCCAGAGAAGACAAATGCCAGAACTAAAACTAGAAGCAACGGCTTACGTAAGTATTGTGAAAAATAAAGTACATACGTATATATACCAACAAGAAAAGTGCATAGATACAAATATCAGTGTCATAAAGTAGGTTTTTGTACGTAAAAACTACAACAAAAGACAAAATGCTGCTAAATTCCAGTTACAGAATTTTTGCTTGAAACTTTCTACTGTTGGAGCGTCGAATCGAAAGGCAAACTATTCCAAAGTCTCAATACTCTATTATTGTAAAGAAAAACTTCTTTTAGTCTCTACGATATATATATATAGTAGAGATGCACCGGGGCCGCCACTACCGGGGCCAGGGCCGGGGCCGGGAAATTGGGGGTCCAAATAGAAAATTTTCTAAAATTTTCTTGAAAATTTAAATTTTGCAATATTTTTTGATATACAAACATTACTATCGTTGTTTTCACTCATATCGGTTGGAAAACAAACGGTCTGTAACAATTTTTGACTTTCGAAATTTCTAAATTTTGGTCAAAAAATGCCAAAAATTTACAAAATTCTGCTAATTTTTGGCCCCGGTCGGTACCGGGGCCTGACCACCGGGGCCGGGGCCGGGGCCTGACTACCGGGGCCGGGGCCTGGCCCCGGTGCATCCCTAATATATAGAAATATTGTTTTGACCCAAAACTTTACATAGGCCACTTGCACTCACTCAACAGGCATGTGCCTTGTGAGTTCACCTAATGTGAGTGTGTGAGACCACCCTCTACGAGAAGGCCAGCCCCTCCCCCAAACCCGACCTCGACTAATCCCTCAAAACCAAGCATGGACCTCCCCTCCCTCCCTCATCGGTGTACCGTCTGTTTGGGTTGGGGGGGGGGCGTTGGAGGTCCAAATTTGGCTCGTGGGCGGGGCCATAGCTCGACTTGGGGAGAGTAGTAGAGGTCGGGTGCGGTAAGGAGGGTCTGGCCTTCTCGTGGGGGGCATAGTTTCCCTGGAACTTTGGGTCTGGGGGGGGGGGGTAAATCTTGGCCGACCTCCGAAATGTGATGGGGGGTATGCTACCCCCCCCCAACCCCCCCCCCAGAATTCGGACCTCAGAAATTTCGAAAAATGGCCAAAACTCCAAAATTTTCTGTAATTTAGCCCTTTTTTCATCAAAATAAGGCTTGTTCTTAACGTTTTAGGCGCTTTTGCACCGTTTTAAAGCGATTTTAGGTCAAAATTTTAGAAAAATTTTTCAAAAAATGACCATTTTTCGACCGAATTTAGCTAACTTTTTGGGTCCAAAAATCGTTGGGGGGGGGGTTCGGGGGGGGGGGGGTAGCCAAAAGTTGGGGAGGGTAATTCAAAAAAACTGTGAGGGGGGGGTAAATTTGGTCAAAAATTTTGGGGGGGGATACCCCCTACCCCCCCCCCCCCCCACAGGAAACTATGGTGGGGGGGCCTCACAGGGGGGGTGGCGCTGTAACCATAGGTGTGTTTGGGACCCCTCCCTCCCCCCCAAAACAGGTCCCCGACCCTACCCCCTAAAAAATTTTGGCTATTCCTACCCCAAAATCGGTTTTTCGGAGAACCCCCTCCCTAAAAATTTTCATGCGCGTTAACTTGGCAGGCAACAAATAATAAAAACTAAGTACCAATATTAAGGTGGTGGTTTCCTTTTGTGTAAATTTGACCCTACAGGCTTCAATTCTTTATGAAAGTAGATGAAACTTTCCAAATATGCTATTTTGGTGCTCTTTAACATTCACGGACCAGTCCCGCATTTTTAGGTGAAAAGATGAGAAATTTTCGATTTTTGGCATAATACTCTCAGTAGGTAATCGATACATCAGATTGGTTGTTATGGATGGAAAGAGGGTACAAAAACGAACATTTTTGCTTTTACAACCTTTGAGCTATCTCTCAGGGTTAAGTCAGTATAAGCCAAAAACGATTTTTGGGGTCAAAAAACGGCCATTTTCGAAAAAATCAGTTTTTTCAAAATAACTGCTAAATGCTACGAACAATTTTCGGTTATTTATACTCAATCAATACGCGGTCAAATTGCCCATTTTATCAGTGCCTATTAGCTGGGATTCGTTGTTTTAAGCTAGAGATTTGGCCGAAAAACCATTTTGGCAAAAACTGCGGTTATTTTGTTTTAAACAGCGATTTCTCAAAAACTACCCAATGGATTCACGTGATCTTTGCCAGAATGAAAATTCGCACTATTGCCGAGAGACTTTTTTCTGGGTTTGAGTTAAAACGTCTCCAGTTGCGAGAAAACTGAATACAAAGTTGCGAAATTTCGTGTCATCACACGTTTGCCGGATTTTCTGGAGTATTGAGGCTTGTTGAGCCAAATCCAAAAAAATGTCCCTCGGCCTATGTGTCCTTCATACCATGGCACAAGAAAAAATTTTGGCCGATTCTACAGTTTTGAGAAATCCATGTTCAAAAATTTTTCGTCTATATTTAGCCTGTCAGATGTCAGCATGTCAGAACATTTTTGCAAGTTTTGTGCTGATTTTGCTGGTTTCATAAGCTGATGTGAAACTGCAGATTCTAAGCTTTAAAACGATGTATAAAGCTCTTTCCAACTCTCAAAATTGCGAAAGTTATAGCGTTTCAAAAAAATCACGACAAAACACTGCACAAAAGGACACCACCACCTTAAGACTGTGACAGAGCTAGTCTTTTAACAACTTTCTTAAAGTGAAATTAAAATTAACGCAAACTGAAACAATTTGAACTTAGGTACGGAATAAGCTACAGCTAGGTAAAGCCATAAGTAGTGCTTGGAATTTAGGTGATAATTTAATTAAGTATAGAACTCAAGAGGGTTGGCCTTAAATCTACACTGAGGTAATAGCTCCAATTGTGTCGGACGATCACTAGGTAATCAAATTAAATACCAAAGAAAAGTATTATAAGATATACGGTAGAGAATTAATTAACTACTGCTTAGCTATGAATATAATTGTTAATGATATTCTTGTATTGTGCTAATGTATTAAATAGTATTCTTCATTCTTGTGATGTCTCGTAGTTCTACTCCGTTGCTACCGTAAGTCAAGAAAGAAGTGTTTGTAAGGCTAAGCAAAATTGTGCTTCCAAATTGGGTTTTCTGGAAAGAGTTGGTCTTCCTCTTTCTGACAATGATAGAGTTTATGGAGGAATTGGAAATTGGATTGGGCTTGTTGCTTACGTCAATCTGGCAAGAGCAAAGAATGTTCTAGAAGTTTCTTAGCCCAAAAAGCTAGCAACAAGCGAGAATATTTTTGTTGGAAAAGCTAAGAGCTGGAAACTTGTAATACCTATGGGAAATTTAGAGAAAACCTAACTTTAGACTATTTTTGGGATTGAAAGCAAATTGAAGGTATTACGTAATCGTAATCGTCTTACGGTACTTCGGCTTGGAATAGTTTGCTTTTGTGCTATTCATGGGGTCTTGGTATTTGTGCTGGTGGAGTCAAGTGGTGTTCAATAAACTGTGTGCTTGCTATATTGTCAAGTAAAAGATCGTGAAGTGTACCTATTGCCTAAGCCAAGACTCCGAGAGGATTAGTAAAGATCCACTGCGCTTTAACTCTGCCTGCGCTGGTCGTCTACCCCACGGCCCGCGACATTTGGTAGCAGAGCGTGGTTTGTCCGACACGCTTCTGCTTACCAGAAAAATTTCTGTGATTTGCTGGAATTGCTGTGACTTTAATAAGAGCGTGATTTGTCCGACACGCTGTTGCCTAGCAGAACCCTTCTGCATTGAAATTATTGGAATCATTGAACTGTGATATTTCTGCGCAACGTCTGCGCATTCCATTTTGAACTTTATTGGTGTCGTGGATTTCTTGCCGCGCATTGTCGGCGCAATCAGCTCTGAACTCTGTACTTTGGATTTATATACTCGTTCTGCCAGCGTCTTCCTCTTTGAACTTTGAACTCTGCTTAACCTTACCTTACGAACTACGTACCGCGCATTTCCGGCGCCCGAACGACTTTTCGAACTTTTGATATCTGACTAGGTTCTTGCCGCGCAACGCTAGCGCAAACCGAATCTAGACATCCAGCAACAAACATATTGATTATTGACTCTATTGGGGTTTTGCCGCGCAACGTTCAGCGCACTTGAACCCTTGAACTTTGATAACTTTTGTGACATTTACTATTACTATTGGCTTGCCGCGCAACGTTAGCGCAATTGCCAATTGAACTTTTGCCGCGCACCGCCTGCGCCCGATACGAACTTTCTGATTAGTAATTGCCTACTTTAGTCGCTGTGGCGCGACCAACGACATCATTTACTTGGCCTTGGAATTTGCCCTTGCCTAACGCTGAATCAACTCCTCTGCTCCTTCGTAATCCTATATTACCTCCGATAGTCTATCCTAACCCGCTCGGTCCTGCTGTTGTGGTTCCTTCTGCCGTGGTATCAACCGTTATTAATTCCACTTCAACCGATTCCATTACCGCCTTACAGGTCTTTACCCGATCCGAAGTCTCATATCCAACCCATCGTCCAACCCATCCAATTCAGCGTCCAATTCTGCCTAGACCGTCGGCTCCAGTCACCCACTGCCATCACTGTGAGAGATTACTCCGCTTATTCCGCGAAGTACTGCGTCGCCGTCGACCTCGAGTGGAACCTACCGCTAAAACCTCAGTCTGAAGGTTGGTAATATTGTGCAACAATATATTGTGTAGAATTTCTGAGTTTGTTAAATAACTCTGCATCTAGAACAAATTCGCCGTTATCGTAAGCTTGTAACTATATTATCTTAACACATAACGTGATCTCAGTATGTCTGGTAACGATGCTAAAAGTGAGAGTGATGACGATATGTTGGCTGAGTCTAACCCAGATTTTGAACGTTTAGAAAGGCATTCACGTGCTATAAAGTTACATGCAAAAATGCTAGAGGAATTGAGAAATGATATGAATGATTATTATGTTCGTTTGCAGACTTTACCTACATCGCACGATTTGCAAGGTTATCAAAATTTTCGAGGCCATTACAAAAGGTTTCAAAAACAATACTTTGATAGTAATGGAGATTTTGATTTAACAGCTGTTACTATTTGTCCCACTGATGCTGTCCCGTTGCCTCATGACACTTTAAGACCTTTTACTGGAAAGAGCGATGAGCAAACTATTGAGGATTGGTTTAAAATTTTCAAGTTAGTTGCAACTGCCCAAAATTGGGACGATGATCGACAGTTGAAAATTTTACCTGCGTTCTTGAGGGATTATGCTTTGGATGTTTATACGAATTTGCAACCTTGTGAAAAGAGTGACATTGACATTTTGGAGCAAAATTTGGTCAAACATTTAAGGCCTGCGGAAGCTGAGCGTTTTTGTAGTATGCAGTTGCATAGTAGAGTTCAAAAACCTAATGAAGGAGTTCAGGACTTTGCGTATTCTATTCAGCGACTAGTGCAAAAAGCCTATCCTGGCATGCAAGAGGCAGCAGCTAAAAATCTGGCTTTTAACAGTTTAATTAATGGTTTAAATCCTTATTATAAGAAACAGCTTATTTTACAAAATCCAAAAGATTTCACTGATGCTGTGCAAAAAGCACGACAGCTAGAAGAACTTGAAGGTTTGAACTCAAGTTCGTTTGAAAACGCTGCTTATAAAATTTCTGCTTATGAAGCCACACCAGTTGAACGGCGTATGCAAGCTTCAGACAACGAAATTCTGGTTACTGAACTAAGAAAGCTAATTGAGGCAATGAATAAAAGGTTCGATGCTTTTCAGCAGAAGGTAGATGGTAATATGACAAATCTTCGCGAAGAAATTAATAAAATTTCAAATACTTATAATATTAGCGGTCACAGCGATTCTGGAATGGCTGCTCGTGTGCTGAGACCTAGTACCAAATTTCAGAATAATAACTATGAACAAAGTTGGGGCAGGTTTGGCTTTCCCCGCCATAAAGGAAGGGATTTCTCACAAACTTTTGGTAATCGACAGGAGCGAACTTTTCAACGGCAACCTAAATGTTATAACTGTAATGCGCAAGGTCATTTCGCTGCGTCGTGCCCCCAACGCTCAGGTACACAGTTTTACAATCAACCTACACAAAATCGCCCTTTTAGACAGGGTTATGGACAAGCTTCTGCAGCTGTAATTAATAGGGAGTTTCCAATGCCTCCAACAGAAACGGTGTCTGCTTCTCACGTACATTCTGAATTGTCTGACTTGCGAATAAGTATTAAAGCGTTACAGGATGCCACTCAGCTTATTGCTAAACAGAAACAGGATTGCAGTCAGTTGCAGAAGGACAATGAAGCGCTTTTTGAACAAAACCAGCGATTGGTGCAACGCTTCTTTTCAGATTCCGAAACTCGCCCAAAAGTATTTGTTAATTCTTTGAAAGCTATGCAATCTGAAAATGTTCTCCCTAAAGCTGAGGTTGGCAGACACCGATTCCGTTCCCATGTTTTGCAGAATGTCAAAGTTTGTACAAAACGCAAAAAGCATAACGAAATGAAAGAGCGATGCGATAAAGAAAACAACGAAGTACAGATAATCATGTCTAACGATTTCAGTGAATCTTCGAAAAACTACGGACAAAGTAAAGTTTCTGTAGTCAGTTTTAAAGCTATACTATATAAGCTAGCAAATGTTTCTTCTTTTATATTAGGGCGTATGCTTTTAATCGTTATATGTGTGCTAGGCATGAAAGCTGGCGTGGATGCAATGCCTGTGAATGATAAGCAATTAGAGCCTCGTTCCTATGGTAGAAAGTTTGTTAGGAATCAACTTAATTCAACTGATTGTAGCAAGCCGTCCGAGCAGGTCGTAGATAATTTGTCTTGGCTACGTTCAATTAATCTTAGTCAATATTGCTACAAACTCTTTCGTCGTAAAAAGGGTGTTGAAAGAGGTGACTTTGCATCTTTACCGATTTTTGACCAGAGGAGAAACAGTTGTATTAATTCCGTTAATTTGAATTTAGTATAGTGAGTTCTAGTATCGAAATTTTTGAAATAAGTTCGTATTCGTACTAGAGTTTAAAGACATTTTGCTACTACTCTTTTGAATGCTTTAAAGGAACGCAGAACTAGCATAAGAGAAGTAAACCCAAAGTGACTTCTTGTGATTTTTCAAATCTCATTTAATAATCCAATTATGAGTAATTGGATTATTAGTGAATGCCTAGTGAATAAGTTGCAGCTGTGCTTATTTGAGTAGACGTTAAACTGAATTGTTTGAGTTAAACCTCTAGTTATACGTAGAAAATCGAGAAACTGAATGACAGTTAACAGTGTCACAAGCAATTTGGTTATAAATGAGACTGTGTTATCATTTAAATAACTGCTGCTTACAGTTTGTGTCTGAACTGCAGTTTACTAGTATAGAAACGGTTGCATTTTCAGCTCAAAACAAAATTTCGATGAAGTTTATTAACTGGCTCCATAAGTTATGGCAAAGTTTTTGGCTAGCTTCCGTACGGATCAAAGTAACTTGGACTGCAAAGGTATTGCGGTCAAAACTGAATTATGATTTATAGTGAAAGCGCTTCAGCTTTTAAAATTGTTGCTGGGAAAGTTAAAGGGCAAAAAACTAAAGGACAAACTGCAAATCTATATGAGTTTGCAAGATCAGTCTGAATTATGCCTGACTTGGCCAGTGAGATCACGTTATGTCTCATGTATTAATCCAATATTATTTTCTTGGTCCGTGTAGTTTCATATATTATGTGTAAACGGTTATTGCATTTGTATGTTATTGTATTTACAGAATTAGGAAGCAGTTTACTTGTATTTATGTAGTTAAAAAGTAGGATCACTCCCTATGTGTTCATATTAAGATGGCGCTTCCATTCTGAAGGTTTCATCCGGCATTTTTTTGGCGAACGCCAGAAATAAGTTAATTTTAAGGCTTGGAAAACGGTATTATAGCAAACTAGAGAAGTAACAATCTCGATAAACATAGCTGCTAAGCGCGCAGTAAAATGGCCATCTGTTCGCAAAAACCTGCTTCTTAAAGTAAACCTAAAGCTTTCCGTTTACTTGCTTTCAGTTAAGGAAAACGCCGTTGCCGTATTTGTCGTAAAGTTTGAGAGTAGGTGAAAAAATAATTTGCGCTTCAAGTTCCTGTATTACTGAAAGCACCATCTTAAGTAACACAGTATAACCACTGAGCTTCCATGACACTCATTCTTATTCCTATTCTCATCTCATATTCTCCAATGTTACTGTGATGGGTTTGTCGTCATTGCACTCTATAGAGCTAAACTCATGATCTAACGTCATACCAGAGAATTATTCTTGTTGATTTGTAGTGCGTCAATGCCTAAGCTAACTGTTAATTGTAAATTTGTAATAATTTATGTTATTGTGAAAATCATTGTTCTGTATTTATGCTATTGCTGTAATGTAATCAATCTACCGTATACTTACTGCCAGTTAACTCATAACTCATCTTAATTATTAACTCTTAATTTTGCATCCTGGACATTTCAAACTTACGTACGTATACTTAGACATCTGAAAATGTTGCCTCTTATCGTACGTCATATAACCGCATAACTTGCCCTTACGCTGTTTCATACTCAACTACGGATAACTTATTTGTTTCTGCGTTACGTATACACAGCTTCATAGAATTACTAGCTTCAGATAGATCACTCATCTCTATTTATTCCTTTGAAGAGTTTCTTAGGATTAAGATTATCTTGAAAACCTTTAGCACTTACGCTAAGACTTAATCCTACGTATGTTCAGAAGAAACTCGTATAAATTTACCATTTGTGTTTTATGTAATAACGTAATAATTGCTGCATTGAGTAACATGTGAAAAGTTTAGGGAATGGTTTGAACTTTTCTTTTCTGATTTTACTAAAATTAGTATAAATAATTCTATTTAATGTATACCCAATTTCAAACAAGAGATTCTGTCACTAATACTGGCTACTGGCTAGTAAATCGAGGCTACTGTATCAAATGTATGGAAACGCAGATAAAGATATTTGTTACCCAAAGTTCATTGTTCATCAGAATGTACATGATACATAACTTTCTTCTTTCTTTCTTACTTGAGTAGATATTAGTAGCCGGCGAATTTTTACCTATTTTGATGGCAACAAAAAGAAATAAATATTTCCAAAATTTGGGTTAACCAGATGCGCCATAAGTAGATTTAACAGCTTAGTATATGACGGCACAAACGCCTCCATCGTTGGGCAAACAAGGAACGCACCCTAGGAGACGCAGCTTCGCCACACACAGTCTTTAATCTGTAAACCCGGCAGACACTCTGGTTAAAATTTTCAAATTTTATCCCACACGAAATAAAAGCAGAGAGATCTCTGGTGGCCATCAATTCCGGGGTCAGAATTCACACAAATTGCGTGAATTCGTGGTCCCAGGTCAACTGCGTGCGACAGGCTGACTAAGTGGACTGTTCGTAAATCGGTATGATTCCCCCGGCAAGGCCGGCGTCTCCCGAACTACCGTTTCATTAGTCAGCCGCCGCGGGTGGACAGGATGACCAACTAGACTGTCGTAAATCAGCATGATCCCTCCGGTCAAGCCGGTGCCTTCCGAACTACCGTTTCGTTGGTCAAACGCCATGCAGCGGAGCTTTACGTCAATCGACGGGCTGCCCTGTTCTAATCACCAGAGTTCTCTGCCCTAGGGAGCCACCCACCACCCACCCTTTAACGTAATAGCATTTGTTTTGTTACTTTATCTGCGTTTCCTCAATTAAGTTATCAAATTTGATGAAATTTCGAACGTAGATAACTTTCGATATTGTGAAACTACAGGGATTCTTGGCAAAATGAGTCCTATTACCGAAGAAACCCATAATCTTAGCTATCTACAAAAATTCATTATTAAGTAGCATCCTAAACTTGTTTCAATGCTGTAACTTAAATATAGTCACGCCTACGTATAGTACAATTTACATTCGCTCCAGGTATCTACTAGTAAGGTGCACCATCCGATTAATTGTTATATCTGTGTTTGCTAATGCACTGTCATACTGTCATACTATTATCGCCATCATATCACATGCAACCATCCTTATTTTACCAAGTATAAGATCAGCTCACCTTTAGGATGGGAAGAGCCCTGTTTCATCTTTTTTTCCATTTTTTCCAGTCATTTTCAGCTGCTTTTAGGGAATGTTGGACCCTTTCCGCCCTTTCCGAATTTTAGAATCCTTAAACAAAACAAATACTTTATGCCAAGTTAACAGGCTTTGGCTCCTGGCCGTAGCAAGTTCTATCTTTAATTGGTTTTGGCTAAATTTATGAAATAAATTCAGCACATTAATTCCACGTAATGGTCCCAGTTTTAAGAACTTTAATTAGTTGCAGCGAACTCCTAAATATTTTTACTTCTGTAATCCCAAAGTGCTTTACTCCTCCCATAAGTTCGTGGCTATGTACCAAATTTTAGCGTCAGCATTTATTTGGAAGGTACTTTAGACTGCTATTGCTTTGATCAAAGTCATGCAATACATTTTTGAGCCAGTGAAAACCAAAACCCCAGCTTAAATAAATTTCTAAAACGATGGTAACTTTTACGAGTCAACTTGCCAAAATTTTGCTTCAAAAAGCTCAAATCGAACTCATAGCTTTTTGCAAACCCAGAACTAATTTGAGATAAATCTGGCACGTCCCCCCTCTACGGCACTCTCCGAAACTCATCTCTAACCAACTGATTTTCTTGCTTACAACGAATTTTCTTCAGCAATTATTTGTGTCAATCATTAATCATTAATCTGCCATACTATAAAATAGCCAAAAATGGACTGGAATACATCCGCTGTTGCTGCTTTCAAAAAAAAAATATAAACAATTATATAAAACCTTTGGTTATTTTCTTAAATTTAAAACTTGCCAACAAAAATCTGGTGAATTTACTGAATCGACAAAAACAAATGTTCGTCTGTCCGTGCTTTAAAGTAATATAAACCTTCAAACTCGGGAAACTGAGTCTAAGCAAACCGTTAAAATTAACTGCAACTCCATACACATCGAAGAAAAGTCATTTCACACTTGCCAAGGATCGTTTTAAATGTGTTGGATTCGAATTATGAGATTGTCCCTCAGAATCAGAACAAAATGAACCACCTTCAGCCTACAAAAATACGAGACCAGCGTGCGGGGTCTAGAAATAAGTGCTAAATAATAGTAGTAGTCATGAATGACACTTCCTGGTTAACTGTTCATTCTTAGTTGTGACATTCTTTTATTGCTGAAAGTGGTTCTGAGGTATTCGAGATGTACTACCGAGGAACCGTCAGTGGAAATTAAATTTTCTTATTCGGCAAACACCTAATCCAACTTTCTGCCCCTCAGTTGCTTTATTTTGACCTCAAAACTTTTTCAACTATTCCCATTTGCCCCCCAACTCAAGAATTTGACCCTTAAAATTCCGAACTCGGATGCATTTTTCTTCACCCTTTTGCCCTAGCTGATGACAGCAGTATTTCCCAGCGGTGTAGAGACCCTTTTTAAGCTAGAATAACAGTAATTATGAAATTTGAAAAGGCATTGGGTTTTCAACAAACTGAGAATTTCTGGTTCGATCCCGAGCTGTACCTTACACTGACTTCCGTCAAAATCATTGGGAAAAATTTGTTTGACGACCTGAAGAATACCTAAAACAGCTGAGCTTGGCATTTGTAGCTTTTCAGTATTAGGCTTAGCGTGGATCAACATCACCAAGGTTTCCCGAAATAGTTTAGATTAAGTAACATGAGTCAACGGTCTGTATATGATTGCAAATTTTCTGGATTCCACCCTGCTCGGGTTGGTGGTTTCCCGGATTTCTTTATAAATATAACTTTCCTTCAATTTTTCAATTTAAAATCTGGAAAAAACTTTGCCTACCCATATTAAACGACCAATGGATGCATCATCCTGCTTCGAAACGAACATTCTGGAATAATGTATTTGAAGGAAACCTAAAAATTAAAGGCTAATTTTCTCGCCAAAGTCACTCGAATCACTCTAAGCGACAACGCAGTACCTATTATAGTTTCGCCAAGTAATTTCTGATTGTATTAGTTCAATCGTACTACTCGAAGGTATCCAAATTACCGATTGCTTACACTTAACGTCTGGTATTCTTCGGGTGTTTTTGACTTTATATGATTTCAATCCTGTGCGTAAATGGCTGGAAATTGCGAAATAACCTATTTCCGTGCTCTTTGGCAGTCTGGGACTAGTTTGGGACCAGTTCCGTATTTTTAGGCCAACAGATAAGAAAGTTTTGGTTTTAGCCTAGCCAATAGGTAGACGAGACACCGGATTGATTGTTACGTCTGGTAAAAAAAGGTAGAAACTAAACAATTTTTGCTTCCCCAATTTTTGAGGATCTCTAAGAGTTAAGTCAGAGAAGCAAAAAGCCATTGAGGGTAAAAAATGGCCATTTTTGAGGAAATAGTTTTTTCAAAAATTACTGCCAAATTTTACGAACATTTTTGGTCATTTATACTCAATCGAAACAGTTTGCAAAACAAGCATATTTTGCATATTTGTCTGAATCCCTATTAGCCGGACTTTATTGCTTTAGCGATTTGTCCGAAAAACCTATTTGGCAAAACTGCGGTTATTTCGTTTTAAACATCAATTTCCCAAAAACAACTTGACGGGTTCGGAGATTTTTGGCAGAATGGAAATTCGTTCTATTGCGGAGAGATGCATTTCGCTGTTTTGGCTGAAACCTTCCCAGTTTCGAAATAATTTAGAGCACAGTTTAAAAATTTAGTGTCTCCGAGCATTTTGCCAATTTTCGCAACGGTTAAGTGCCACTGAGCGAAACCAAAAAAAACTCCCACAGCCCATGTCCTCTGTGTGTAGCGCGAAAAGAAATTTTGGCTGGTTATGTGAAATCGACGTTCAAATATTTTTTTGGTTTATATTTAGCCGTTATGTCGGAAAAGTTTTGCTAATTTTACTAATTTCGTAAGCTCAGTGAATGTCCTGATTATAAGCTTTGAAACGATGTATAAAGTTCTTTCCAACTCCCAAAATTTATAGCTTTTTAAATGACCACAAAAACATTGGACAAAAGGATACCACCACCTCAAGTCCCCGCGTTTATCTAGGCGCACCTGCCAGCTAATTCACTAAATTTCTGCTTCGAACACGACCTTATGAGAATTTGTCAATTTCTAAATTGTTATTAATTTCAACAATTTTATTCGTTGTGCTAACCATACTTGCCACGATTGAGATTATACGGCATGCATTTTCAATTTTATTAACCACTTCAGTTCGATTCGAAATTCCCTCCCAGCTGCAGCAGAAACTCCTTTTGGGTTTTAGTTTTAATTTTACAGCACTTGTAATAGCCGAAATAGCCTCTGGAAGTCATTTTTCTTGAAGCCTAAACCTAAGCCTAAACCGGTTGTTTACCCCATGTTCACAAATTGTTTTCGTGTTGTCGCCTTTTCAATTCAGGCAGTCGTACTTTATTTGGCTGTAACAAGTTAATTCTATGCTTCAAATTTCAGATATAAATTTATTGCTGAACTAAAAAAATTATCTAAATTCCAACATTTCAATGTTCACTGCAGATACTCGAACCAACGGTACTTTAAACGAATTAACTTATCCTCTTCACCTACTTAACTTACACTTAACATAGTCGTCTGGGAGCAAATCCTTTAGTGTGAAGTAATCTTTGCACTACGGCTGTTTCTGGCTCAGACTGATTTCATGGAGCGAAAATGGTGAAGTTTCTTTCTAACATTTCTTTATAATTTATTGAAAAACGGCTGCGTTGAGTTGAGTTATGAGTTGAGTTACGAAGAAGAGTTGCTAGTAGTTTGCCGATAGACACATACAATAAAGTCATCTCATTGAAGCCATAAATGGAAAATTGCCGCGGCGCCGTCGTCTTTATCTATTTCCAAATTAAATGCATTATATGTAGACTCCTTGATAAAATTATACAAAGTTTACTCCATTTCTTCACTACATATGTACCAAGCTCTTGGTGAAACAACAATTGCGCGAAATCCGTGATCATGAAACCTTTGCACAAAGTTAAATTAAAAGCTGCGAAATTTAATTGCTCGAATGTATAATCTGAAATGACCTGAGTTCCAGTTGCAGCCCTCAATTCAACCCGTTTTACCTGCCAATTTATTCTCTACGTAATTTTACTGTTTTCCACGGTTTCGTTTGCTATTACGGAAGGAAACCCAATTCAAATTAGTATATGCGTTGCCTGACTAAATTACTTTCCCGTCCATTTTTGAGTCCGGAAAAAACTTATTAAAGCTCAAAGATTAAAGCTCTCATTTCTCAAAAGCTCAGATAAAACAGGATGCATGATGCAATTCAGCCTACTAAAGGTAAGCTCAGTCTACACTTTGTGAAAATGACGGTTGCATATAAGATGACATCTATATCGAATGACAGTGTGAGAGTAATTAGATACAGATTTAACAACTAATTGAATGCTGTTTCATACATCTGCGTACGTGGAGTGAATGGTTACAATTACTGGGCCTAAGTATGATCATACCTAAATTACTGAATTGAAGCAATTTTAGAATGCCGTTTAATAATGAATTTTGTAGATAGCTAAGAATATGATTTTACCCCTGAACTAGTACTCGTTTTGCCAAGAGTACCTGAGGATTTGAAAATACCAAAAGTCATTTACGTTCGCGATTAGATAAAATTTGATAATTTAATTAAGGAAACGCAAATAAAGTAACGAAACAAATGCAATTACGTTAAAGGGTGGGTGGTGGGTGGCTCCCTAGAGCAGAGAACTCTGGTGATTAGAACAGGGCAGCCCGTCTATTGACGTAAAGCTCCGCTGCATGGCGTTTGACCAACGAAACGGTAGTTCGGAAGGCACCGGCTTGACCGGAGGGATCATGCTGATTTACGACAGTCTAGTTGGTCATCCAGTCCACCCGCGGCGGCTGACTAACGAAACGGTAGTTCGGGAGACGCCGGCCTTGCCGGGGGGATCATACCGATTTACGAACAGTCCACTTAGTCAGCCTGTCGCACGCAGTTGACCTGGGACCACGAATTTGTGTGAATTCTGACCCCGGAATTGATGGCCACCAGAGATCTCTCTGCTTTTATTTCGTGTGGGATAAAATTTGAAAATTTTAACCAGAGTGTCTGCCGGGTTTACAGATTAAAGACTGTGTGTGGCGAAGCTGCGTCTCCTAGGGTGCGTTCCTTGTTTGCCCAACGATGGAGGCGTTTGTGCCGTCATATACTAAGCTGTTAAACCTACTTATGGCGCATCTGGTTAACCCAAATTTTGGAAATATTTATTTCTTTTTGTTGCCATCAAAATAGGTAAAAATTCGCCGGCTACTAATATCTACTCAAGTAAGAAAGAAAGAAGAAAGTTATGTATCATGTACATTCTGATGAACAATGAACTTTGGGTAACAAATATCTTTATCTGCGTTTCCATACACTTGATACAGTAGCCTCGATTTACTTGCCAGTAGCCAGTATTAGTGACAGAATCTCTTGTTTGAAATTGGGTATACATTAAATAGAATTATTTATACTAATTTTAGTAAAATCAGAAAAGAAAAGTTCAAACCATTCCCTAAACTTTTCACATGTTACTCAATGCAGCAATTATTACGTTATTACATAAAACACAAATGGTAAATTTATACGAGTTTCTTCTGAACATACGTAGGATTAAGTCTTAGCGTAAGTGCTAAAGGTTTTCAAGATAATCTTAATCCTAAGAGACTCTTCAAAGGAATAAATAGAGATGAGTGATCTATCTGAAGCTAGTAATTCTATGAAGCTGTGTATACGTAACGCAGAAACAAATAAGTTATCCGTAGTTGAGCATGAAACAGCGTAAGGGCAAGTTATGCGGTTATATGACGTACGATAAGAGGCAACATTTTCAGATGTCTAAGTATACGTACGTAAGTTTGAAATGTCCAGGATGCAAAATTAAGTGTTAATAATTAAGATGAGTTATGAGTTAACTGGCAGTAAGTATACGGTAGATTGATTACATTACAGCAATAGCATAAATACAGAACAATGATTTTCACAATAACATAAATTATTACAAATTTACAATTAACAGTTAGCTTAGGCATTGACGCACTACAAATCAACAAGAATAATTCTCTGGTATGACGTTAGATCATGAGTTTAGCTCTATAGAGTGCAATTACGACAAACCCATCACAGTAACATTGGAGAATATGAGATGAGAATGGGAATAAGAATGAGTGTCATGGAAGCTCAGTGGTTATACTGTGTTACTTAAGATGGTGCTTTCAGTAATACAGGAACTTGAAGCGCAAATTATTTTTTCACCTACTCTCAAACTTTACGACAAATACTGCAACGGCTTTTTCCTTAACTGAAAGCAAGTAAACGGAAAGCTTTAGGTTTACTTTAAGAAGCAGGTTTTTGCGAACAGATGGCCATTTTACTGCGCGCTCAGCAGCTATGTTTATCGAGATTGTTACTTCTCTAGTTTGCTATAATACCGTTTTCCAAGCCTTAAAATTAACTTATTTCTGGCGTTCGCCAAAAAAATGCCGGATGAAACCTTCAGAATGGAAGCGCCATCTTAATATGAACACATAGGGAGTGATCCTACTTTTTAACTACATAAATACAAGTAAACTGCTTCCTAATTCTGTAAATACAATAACATACAAATGCAATAACCGTTTACACATAATATATGAAACTACACGGACCAAGAAAATAATATTGGATTAATACATGAGACATAACGTGATCTCACTGGCCAAGTCAGGCATAATTCAGACTGATCTTGCAAACTCATCTAGATTTGCAGTTTGTCCTTTAGTTTTTTGCCCTTTAACTTTCCCAGCAACAATTTTAAAAGCTGAAGCGCTCTCACTATAAATCATAATTCAGTTTTGACCGCAATACCTTTGCAGTCCAAGTTACTTTGATCCGCATGGCTGCTAGCCAAAAACTTTGCCTTAACTTGCGGAGCCAGTTAATAAACTTCAGCGAAATTTTGTTGTGAGCTGAAAATGCAACCGTTTCTATACTAGTAAACTACAGTTCAGATACAAACTGTAAGCAGCAGTTATTTAAATGATAACACAGTCTCATTTATAACCAAATTACAACTCGGAAATTTAAATATATTTCTGTAAAATGTTTCTAGGCTTACAGTTGCGTACTGCTTGTAACACTGTTAATTGTCATTCAGCTTCTCGATTTTTGTACGTATAACTAGAGGTTTAACTCAAACAATTCAGTTTAACGTCTACCCAAATAAGCGCAGCTGCAGCTTATTCACTAGGCATTCACTAATAATCCGATTCCGATAATTGGATTATAAAATGAGATTCGAAAAATCACAAGAAGTCAACTTGGGTTAACTTCTCTTATGCTAGTTCTGTGTTCTTTTAAAGCATTTGAATGCAACAAATTCCATTGGTCTAATTGAAATTTTTCTCAAAAAACCGTGACCTTATTTAACTGCTACAGTCTATTTAAAAACAAGACAGCAGATCAAAGTAGCTTTTAACTGACGATACTCCCCGGTGGTGCACTCACCGACAAGTATTTCCAGTTGTATAGCAAGCTTAAAACATGCACTCTCAGCAATTCAGTCTGCTGACTGTAAAATAATTTCAAAAAAAGTAGCAGTAAAATGTCGTTAAACTCTAATACGAATACGAACTTATTTCAAAACTTTCGTTACCAGAACTCACTAAATTCAAATTAACGGAATTAATACAACTGTTTCTCCTCTAGTCAAAAATCGGTAAAGATGCAAAGTCACCTTTCAACATCCTTTTTACGACGAAATGGTTTGTAGCAATATTGACTAAGATTAATTGAACGTAGCCAAGACAAATTGTCTACAAGCTGCTCGGTAGGCGTCTCTGACGGCTTGCTACAATCAGTTGAATTAAGTTGATTCCAAGCAAACTTTCTACCATAGGAAAGAGGCTCTAATTGCTTATCATTAACAGGCATTGCATTCACACCACCTTTCATAGCTAGCACGCATATAACGATTAAAAGCATCCGCCTTAATATAAAAGAAGAAACATTTGCTAGCTTATTTAACATAGCTTTAAAACTGACTACAGAAACTTTCTTCTGATCTTCTTTTTGGCCCGAACTTTGCCCGTTGTTTTTTGAAGTTTCGCTGAAATCATTTGACATAATTGTCTGTACTTCGTTGTTTTCTTTACCGCATGGCTCTTTCCTTTCGTTATGCTTATTGCGTATTTTACAAACTTTGACATTATGCGAAACACGGGAACGGAATCGGTGTCTGCTAACCTCAGCTTTAGAGAGAACATTTTCAAATTGCATAGCTTTCAAAGAATTAACAAATACTTTTGGTCGAGTTTCGGAATCTGAAAAGAAGCGTTGCACCAATCGTTGGTTTTGCTCAAAAAGCGCTTCATTGTCTTTCTGCAACTGACTGCAATCCTGTTTTTGTTTAGCAATTAGCTGAGTGGCATCCTGTAACGCTTTAATACTCATTCGCAGATCAGACAATTCAGAATGTACGTGAGAAGCAGATACCGTTTCTGTTGGAGGCATTGGAAACTCTCTGTTAATTACAGCTGCAGTAGCTTGTCCATAATCCTGTCTAAAAGAGTGGTTTGGTGTAGGTCGATTGTAAAACTGTGTAACTGAGCGCTGGGGGCACGACGCAGCGAAATGACCTTGTATCTTACAGTTATAACATTTAGGTTGCCCTTGAAAAGTACGCCCCTGTCGATTACCAAACGCTTGTGAGAAATCCCTTCCTACTGTATCGCGGGGAAAGCCAAACCTGCCCCAACTTTGTTCACAATTATTCCGAAATTTGGTACTAGGTCTCAGCACACGAGCAGCCATTCGAGAATCCCTATGACTGCTAACATTATAATTATTTGAAATTTTATTAATTTCTTCGCGAAGATTTGTCATATTACCATCTACCTTCTGCTGAAAAGCATCGAACCTTTTATTCATTGCCTCAATTAGCTTTCTTAGTTCAGTTACCAGAATTTCGTTGTCTGAAGCTTGCATACGCCGTTCAACTGGTGTGGCTTCATAAGCAGAAATTTTATAAGCAGCGTTTTCAAACGAATTTGAGTTCAGACCTTCAAGTGCTTCTAGCTGTCGTGCTTTTTGCACAGCATCAGTGAAATCTTTTGGATTTTGTAAAATAAGCTGTTTTTTATAATAAGGATTTAAACCATTAATTAAACTGTTAAAAGCCAGATTTTTAGCTGCTGCCTCTTGCATGCCAGGATAGGCTTTTTGCACTAGTCGCTGAATACCATACGCAAAGTCCTGAACTCCTTCATTAGGTTTTTGAATTCTACTATGCAACTGCATACTACAAAAACGCTCAGCTTCCGCAGGCTTTAAATGTTTGACCAAATTTTGCTCCAAAGTGTCAATGTCACTCTTTTCACAAGGTTGCAAACTCGTATAAACATCCAGAGCATAATCTCTCAAAAACGCGGGCAGAATTTTCAACTGTCGATCATCATCCCAGTTTTGGGCAGTTGCAACTAACTTAAAAATTTTAAACCAGTCCTCAATATTTTGCTCATCGCTCTTTCCCGTAAAAGGTCTTAAAGTGTCATGAGGCAATGAGACAGCATCGGTAGGACAAATAGTAACAGCTGTTAAATCAAAATCTCCATTACTATCAAAGTATTGTTTTTGAAACCTGTTATAATGGCCTCGAAAATTTTGATAATCTTGCAAATCATGCGATGTAGGTAAAGTCTGCAAACGAACATAATAATCATTCATATCATTTCTCAATTCCTCTAACATTTTTGCATGTAACTTTATGGCACGTGAATGCCTTTCTAAACGTTCAAAATCTGGATTAGATTCAGCCAACATATCGTCATCACTCTCAGTTTTAGCATCCTTACCAGCCATACTGAGATCACGTTATATGTTCAGATTATACCGTTACGAGCTAACGATAACGGCGAATTTGTTCTAGATGCAGAGTTATTTAACTACCATCAACATCAATTAAAACAAACTCAGAAATTCTAAGTACACAATATATTGTTACACAATATTACCAACCTTCAGACTGAGGTTTCAGCGGTGGGTTCCACTCGAGGTCGACGGCGACGCGGTACTTCGCGGAATAAGCGGAGTAATCTCTCACAGTGATGGCAGTGGGTGACTGGAGCTGACGGTCTAGGCAGAACTGGACGATGGATTGGATATGAGACTTCGGATCGGGTAAAGACCTGCAAGGCGGTAATCGAATCGGTTGAAGTGGAAGTGATAACGGTTGATACTACAGTCGGAGGAACCACAACAGCAGGACCGAGCGGGGTAGGATAGACTGTCGGAGGTAATATAGGATTGCGAAGGATCAGAGGAGTTGATTCAGCGTTAGGTAAAGGCAAATTCCAAGGCCAAGTAAATGATGCCGTTGGTCGCGCCACAGCGACTAAAGTAGGCAATTACTAATCAGAAAGTTCGTATCGGGCGCAGGCGGTGCGCGGCAAAAGTTCAATTGGCAATTGCGCTAACGTTGCGCGGCAAGCCAATAGTAATAGTAAATGTCACAAGAGTTATCAAAGTTCAAGGGTTCAAGTGCGCTGAACGCTGCGCGGCAAAACCCCAATAGAGTCAATAATCGATATAATGTTTGTTGCTGGAAGTCTAGGTTCGGTTTGCGCTAGCGTTGCGCGGCAAGAACCTAGTCAGATATCAAAAGTTCGAAAAGTCGTTCGGGCGCCGGAAATGCGCGGTACGTAGTTCGTAAGGTAAGGTTAAGCAAAGTTCAAAGTTCGAAAGGAAGAGGCTGTATAATGATCCAAAGTACAGAGTTGAGAGCTAATTGTGCTGACAGGGCGCGGCAAGGGATCCACGACACTAATAAAATTTAGAATTGGTTGCGCAGACGTTGCGCGGAAATGTCACAGCTCATTGATTCCAATAATTCCAATGCAGAAGGGTTCTGCTAGGCAATAGCGTGTCGGACAAATCACGCTCTTATAAGGTCACAGTAATTTCAATTGAAGTGCACAGTGTTCTGGTAAGCAGAAGCGTGTCGGACAAACCACGCTTGTAAAAATGTCACAGCAATTCCAGTAAATCACAAATTTTTCTGGTAAGCAGAAGCGTGTCGGACAAACCACGCTCTGCTACCAAATGTCGCGGGCCGTGGGGTAGACGACCAGCGGAGGCAGAGTTAAAGCGCAGTGGATCTTCACGAATCTTATCGGAGTCTTAGCTTAGCCAATAGGTACACTTCACGATCTTTTACTTTGACAATATAGCAGGCACACAGTTTATTGGACACCACTTGACTCCACCAGCACAAATACCAAGACCCCATGAATACCACAAAAGCAAACTATTCCAAGCCGAAGTACCGTAAGACAATTGCGATTACGTAATACCTTCAATTTGCTTCCAATTCCAAGAATAGTCTAAAGTTTCTCTCTAAATTTCCCATAGGTATTACAAGTTTCCAGCTCTTAGCTTTTCCAACAAAATATTCTCGCTTGTTGCTAGCTTTTTGGACTAAGAAACTTCTAGAATATTCCTTGTTCTTGCCAGATTGACGTAAGCAACAAGGACAAAGCCAATTTCCAATTCCAGCTTAAAATCTATCTTTGTCAAAACTAAGGAGACCAAGTCTTTCCAGAAAACCTAAGTTGGAAGCCCAATTTTGCTTAGCCTTACAAACACTTCTCTTTGAATTACGATAGCCACAGAACAACTACGAGACATCACAAGCATGGACAATAATAATTAATACATTAGCACAACACAAGAATACAAGGAACATATACATTTATTAGTTACGTGACAATTATTAAAGTCTCTACCGTATGTCCTATAATAATTTAGTTTGGTACCTAATTACCTAATTTGATTACCTAATGTAGCTCTGCTCATGAAGTTAAGAGCTAGTTAGCTAAGTTCAGTTTTCATCTTAATTACTAGTTAGGTATTGTTTGCTATGCACTCCGTATTGTTGTACCTAAGTATAATTTCTTTTTTTACCTAAGTTTGCAGGTTTCTAATTTATTTTCAATTTTCAAGTTTAATTTAAATCACTGCAAGACTAGCTCTGTCACAGATACACAGCTGCACGCAGTCCGCTCGCTCACCGAAAGTAGTCTGGTTCGAGCTTAAAAAATCTAAAAATTTTGATTTTTTTAAATCTTTTCAGTTTTTAATCTGGATTGTGTCCACTTATATTCGTAATGGTAAAAAAATTGGAAAACTACTAAAAACTTGGAAAATTCGTTATCACCATTTTTCGTCAAATATGGAATCTTGGTCAAAATAAAAATTTTTTCATACACGATTAAATGTTTTATCAGCATGATTGGGAACACTAGTAAGGTCATTAAGTGATATTTCAGGTCATTGGAATTATTTGCTATAAAGTTAGCCTTTAAAATACGGTAAACGATACCATCACCTTAGGGGGGGGGGCGACTAAAATGGGGGTGCCCCGAATTTGTCCGATTGGCCTTCTTTTCAGCGAAGTTAAAGAGCATGGGCGTGGTCAAAAAAATACTTGGTCGTTGGTTCTTAGCTGCCTTCCAGTCATGTGCAGGCGTCGCGTTTATGTGCCCGACCCCCCCCCCCCCCTTTTCGCAACTACCAACACAATTAATTAAAAATTTCTGCTGGCTGCAAGACCCTAGCTCCAAGCTTGTCATTGGCCAATATAATTTGGCACATGTGACCCTATATGCGGAAAAATACTAGACGTCTGTATATTATCTGCATATCAGGTAATTACTGTTCAAAGTTGAAGTTTCGGCAAAATTTTGAAAATTTTTGGCTAACGAAAGGAATATTTTATTACTGGTGCGAGCAATAAGGCTGTAATTTGGCATATACAGAGGCTCTATAGCAGTACTCATTTGTGCCAAATGGCAAGAAATTCTGCCGCGTGAAAAATTTTTTATGTCAACTATAATCTTCAAAAATTGCCAAAATCGCCATTTTCAGTCTGTCGGATCCTGTGTGAAGGCTTTCTGCAGCCATAGAAGTCGCAAACCTTCACTAATCGAGCTGAAATCGTTTGTGGGTGTGTTTTCAACCACGCTGAGTTCAAATATGTCAAAAAATTTTAATTTCAAAAAATTTGATTTTTTCGATTTCTGGGGTACTATTGCCCACAAAAGGCGATTTTGTCAATTTTTGAAGATTAAAGTTGTCATAAAAAATTTTTCACCCGGCAGAATTTCTTGCCATTTGGCACAAATGAGTACTCCTATATGGCCTCTGTATTTGCCAAATTACAGCCTTATTGCTCGCACCAGTAATAAAATATTCCTTTCGTTAGCCAAAAATTTTCAATATTTTGCAGAAACTTCAACTTTGAACAGTAGTTCCCTCAGATGCAGATGAGATACAGACATCTAGTATTTTTCTACGGATAGGGGCACATGTGCCAAATCACAAACTTGGAGCTAGGGTCTTGCGGCCAGCAGAGATTTTTAATTAATTATGTTGGTAGTTGCGAAAAAGGGGGGTCGGGCACATAAACGCGACGACTGCACATGACTGGAAGGCAGCTAAGAACCAACGACCAAGTATTTTTTGACCACACCCATGCTCTATAACTTCGCCAAAAAGTAGGCCAATCGGACAAAGTTGGGGCAAAAGTTTATTCGCCCCCCCCCTTAAGCTAAAGTAACCCAACTCCAAAACGTTTGATAACACTGAGTGACCATCGAGCGTGAGCCAACCTCAAATATTCAGAGTTGAACCCAAAACTTCAACTCTTTTTATAACATCGGCCCCAGAGGTAGTGTTGTGTGTTGGCCGGTGCGGCCAATGGCTGGCCAATGGCCGGCCATTGGCCGGCCAAGCCATTGGCCGTTGGCCGACAAAATCTCAGCCAGTTGGCTTGGCCGGCCAACGGCCAATGGCCGACGGCCAATTGGCTGGCCGTTGGCCGATGGCCGGCCAATGGCCGTTGGCCGGCCAACGGCCAACGGCCATCGGCCAACTGACTGGCCGTTGGCCGTTGGCCGGCCAATGGCCGAGTGTTGGCCAAGCTCAAATTTACTGATTTTGTGCGTCAACTGTGTTAAAATTTTAATTTGCTACATAATATTGTGCACATGTTGCATTATAAACGTTACATTAGAAACATTACTACAGATTTTCAGTTTACATGCATACCGTATTGACACTTAGCTCTAAGTTTTCGATATGCTTGTACTATTTTATCGTAGATAGCGTTGTTTTTCAATACATTTGCTAATTGCATGCAAACTTTAATGATAAGTGCTAACAACTTAGTTTTTAAATTTGTATAGCGGTCAACGTCAACTTCTCATCAATTATCAATTCATTGCAGTCCTCTTGCAAAACGAACACAGAATTATCGCGGATTGGAGCTAAACGTTTGGAAAACTATTTTTAATAAAGTTCAATTAAGTTGACACCATATTAAGCACAGTAGACGAATAAAAATAGTAAATTCCAGTCGCTAAAGAATGGCTAATTGCTTACAGCCAAGCAACAGCCAACGGCCAACCGGCGGCCAACGGCCAGCCAGTTGGCCGTTGGCTGTTGGCCGTTGGCCGGCCAAAGGCCAATGGCCGGCCATCGGCCCACGGCCAACGGCCAGCCAATGGGCCGTTGGCCATTGGCCTTGGGCCGGCCCACGGCCAATGGCCGGCCATCGGCCAACGGCCAATTGGCTGGCCAACTTCAAACTCCGGCCAAGCCAAGCCAAGCCAACCAGGAAAAATTTCGGCCAATCCCAACACTACCAGAGAGCCCCAAATTCAGTAATTAAATACTCAAATATGGTACAGTTTTCGTCAAGCTTTCTCATCAGCTTGAAGACTCTAGATGAAAAACGGCAGAAAGAAACTATTTTTGAAAGCTCTCTCCAGGGCATAGCAAAAGTGGGCTGTGAAAAAGGTATCTGACAAAACCTGCTGACAAAACCACGCTCATTTTCAACCTCAACAGTTTGTAAAGTATGCGCGGAAGGGACGAGAATCTCGCGAAAGAGTTGAATAGTAAATCGCTTTAAGTTTAACTCGATCCTTCTCATGAGAGTTTCAGGAGGTAAAGTCAGCCTTAACTGGAGTAAAACGAATTAAAAGAGCTAATTTTAATTCTACTCCACTCTGAAGGGCCCTACAAAGATTGTGAAACCAACGCAACCAAAGATTCCAATTTTAAAGATATCAGGAAAATAAAATTCTGACTTACGAAATTCTAATTAATTTCTGGCAAAAGAAAGTTCAATTTATATATTTTAAAATTTAGATTTTGACTAATGAATTTCCGCCTTATATATGAAATTCTGACTGATGAATGAGGGTTTTCAAAGCATGAGCAAAGGGAACCAAAAATGTTTTGTGTTCAATTTTACGTGTGTATATATAAGGAATTTTAAGATACATCATAGCTGAACACGAATCTAAAAAGCGCTTTTCGATAAAATTTTCCAGCTATAATCATGTTAGTGTTAAGCTTAACGTGTACAGCTAACGAAAAGTTGGATCAAAAATATATATTATTCTAGATTCGTGTTCAGCGACCCTGAAAACCCATGTGCAACTTTTTAGCGAAATTTAAGACGTAAGGTGATGGTTTCCTTTTGTGTAAATTTGACCCTATAGGCTTCAATTCTTTAGAAACTGGATGAAACTTTCCAAATAAGCTATTTTGGTGCTCTTTAACATTCTGGGACCAGTCCCAGATTTTTAGGTGAAAAGATAAGAAATTTTCGGTTTTTGGCATTATACTCTCAGCAGATAGTCGATATATCAGATTGATTGTTATGGATGGAAAGAGGGTACAAAAACAAACATTTTTGCTTTTACAAGCATTGAGCTATCTCTAGTGGTTAAGTCAGTATAAGCCAAAAACGATTTTGGGGTCAAAAAACGGCCATTTTCGAGGAAATAAGTTTTTTCAAAATTGCTGCCAAATTGTACGGACAATTTTCGTTTATTTATACTCAGTTGATACGTGGTTTAATTGCCCATTTTATCAATGCCTATTAGCTGGACTTCGTTGCTTTGAGCTAGAGATTTGGCCCAAAAACCATTTTTTTTTGCAAAACTGCGATTACTTTGTTTTAAACATCGATTTCTCAAAAACTACCCAATGGATTTGCGTGATTTTGGGCTGGGTGAAAATTCGTACTATTACGGAGGGACCTTTTTCTCGGTTTCAGCTAAAACATTTCCAGTTGCGAGAAAACTGAATACAAAGTTGCGAAATTTCGTGTCATCGCACATTTGCCGGATTTTCTTGAGTAATGAGACTTGTTGAGCCAAATCCAAAAAATGTCCCTCGGCCACATGTCCTTCATATCATGGCACAAGAAGAAATTTTGGCCGATTGTACAGTTTTGAGAAATCGATGTTCAAAAATTTTTGGTCTATATGCAGTCTGTCAGGTGTCAGCATGTCAGAAAATTTCTGCTAATCTTTTGGTAATATTGCTGGTTTCGTAAGCTCTTGTGAATGTCCAGATTAAGCTTTAAAGCGATGTATAAAACTCTTTCCAACTCCCAAAATTGCGAAAGTTATAGCGTCTCGAAAAATCACCACAAAAGCACTGCACAAAAGGATACCAGCACCTTAAGACAAAACATTTGGTTCCCATTGGAAAACTTAAAAATTATAACTTGCATAATTTGAAAAATTTTGCTGGAGATCGACAAGAAATATAGAATGAACGAAATTCATACTAAACAGTGAAGACTATGTATCAGTTATATGTGCTAAGGTATAATATATCAGTTATCTTAGTTTCTAAACTTTCAAACAGAGGAAAGATATATATTTTGATTCTTGAAGTTGACCTCCGGTTCGGGCCCGGTTTTTGGAGCAGCAGGCCGGGCCGATTTTTGCTAACACATTCCAACGTTCATCTGATCGAAAATCGAAGTTAAGATCCTAGGAGCAGTCCACGGCTAATCCCTTTGCGTGTTGCAAGGGTCCATCATACGTACCGACCCATTTAGTTAGGGTTGAACGGTCCGTTTAAGTTCCAGGCAAACACGCTATCCGACACCAGACCTAACAGAAATCACTCAGACGGATTGATAACTCCGAACGCGCTGCTTCATGACACTACATTCCCCTCAAAAACAGTCAGCCGAAAACATGGAACCAATGTTTTAAAGGAAGGACAGCTAGAAATGGGTGTCTGCAACTGGAGTAGTATATGATTTTCTTTCAAAATGTGTATACTTCAGAAAAGAGAGTTTAGACATGTTACTAAGGGGAGTATTAGTCTATTGCTCGCATGGTGTTTTTGGATGCTACTCGCTAAAACTGGGGTTGGTTTCTACAGGGAACAAAGATGAATGCATTCATTCCGTTATGCTACAAAAACAAGTTAGGTGCGTTCATTCGCTGACCACTAATTCAGTCAGCCTCTCAATTCAAGGTTCAAATCCAATCACAGAGATGCTGGGCTAACTATTCTAACAGATACCACTAATTTTAGTGCCTTAATTCAACACAGCTGTTTTACTCACAAAAACAGACAACAGATACAACAAAGACAAAGCATACAAGAACTACGTTTTATACTCAACATGTATTAAATATCTTTCGCTAGATCTTGCACTGATCCTATTCTTGCAAATCATGATTTAAGCAATCGCGGAGTTCAACTTTTGACAACTAGAAAACAACATCTCAATCTTTAAAAACAAAAAAGCTCCCGACCAAAACCGTAAAAAAGCCTTTGTCAGTCACATCAGAAATGAGAAAACGTACGCTCATTCGCTCAAGCGAAAAAGACCAACTACCAAAAACGAATGAGGTAACTACAATGTGTTGGAACTGTATTTTTCATCGGACACCAACTATATACCTCAAATACGTAATACTATAAACAAGACATAATAGCGCATAGGTACGTACGTATTACAACGATAACAAGAACGGGAACAATTATAAAACATTACATATATACTTAAACACAACAATTCATACATACATAGTAAACGTGTGTAAAAGAGTTGGACAAAACCACAATGTTTTGTGATAGTCTCTAGGCTATGGTCTGCCTTTTCTGGCACCAAGGCCAACCACCAATTTTTGATGCCGCCCTCCACATTCGCTTTACTTATCTCCAGAACTGCGGCTTCTGAAAAAAACAAACGTCATCAATATCACACCTTAAGCATATATTATATTGTACACTAGTTTATCACACTGTGTCAAGAACATGAGGTAAACGCAGGCTAGAAGACGGATCTACGAAATGATACAAGGACGTACAAAGAAATAATGAAAAACGCCTGTCTGCAGCCTACAGCCACTAAGGCAAAGACCTCCTTTGTACGAAACAGAGTGAGCCTGAGCAGCACTGTAGTGGGATAGCTATAAAAGTATCCCCCCGTTTCGTCGACAACGGCGAGTGGACGGACACAATCTCCAAATAGTTTTCGAATTTCAAAGCCTCTGGGTGGGCTGTCTGCGTTATCCGGACGGGTAGGGCCGGGAATGAGCACCGGCAGGTAACCAAACCATGACAAAGCAATTCTCCCATAGCTATATCTTCACCACCTTTTTGTACCTTTGGCGGTGGTGTTAGGCATACATGTGCTTGGGGAGGGGTTTCACCCCCCCCCCACAGACCTGGAGCTCACCCCCCAGAGGGGTCCCTCACCCCCCCCAGAATCCGGATTTTTCCAGTTTTTTGGTCAAAAAACCGAAAAAATCCAGTTCTCCGGCGGCCTGCTGCCGCCGGCTCACCCTCCCCGGAATCTCCCCCCCCCTGCACATGTCTGGTGTTAGGTGTGTAAAAGTCAGAAACTCTACAACGAGGAAAAAATAAGGTTAAAAAAGTCTAAAAATGAACAAAAAACCTACCGGGAGCGAGAAAAGCTGCGGTTTCTGGAATCGGAGCGACTACGGCTGCTAAAAAAAGAACAAAAATTAATTGCCACCAAAGGAAAAATATCTGTACGACTCAGTAAACCAATGGCCACACAACTAAACTGAAACAAACAAATTTACAAGTTCCAAGCACAGCAAGGCAGTCTCAGCCATGAAAAATGGTTAACTCATTAAGTCAGTGTTGCACAACAAAAGTATTGTTCACACGGACTACATCATACATATGCTTGTTGTATTTGACATACATCATAGACCACACAAACAGAGAAAGAACGACGGGTGGACCTACACACACTTCTGCAATGTGGAAGAACCATCAATGATAAAGGCTGGCTTAACCCTTAGTGGGGGGGGGTGTGGGGGTCCCCCATTCGGCGACCCACACCCATAAATTAAGACCTCCCCCATAACCAAAAAAATTGCCAAATTTTACTATTTTTACCCTAAATTTTCTAAATTTTCAAAAACTTTACGGCTTCGCCGGATTTAGTGACTAAATTTTCGCTATTTCAGCTTAAAAACACCTAAAATTAGCCATTTTTAGCGATTTCTAGCAGTTTGTACACAAAAAAATAGAAAACATTTTCTAAAAATATACCCCCCCCCTCATTTTGGGTGAGCCCCCCCCCCCCCCCCATACAGAAAACTGCCAAGGGATAAGCCAGAAAGGTGTGTTTTTGCTATAAGAAAGTCAATCGTACCGTCTAGGACTGCGAGATCTGTTGCCGCGTCCGCCGCCGCGCCGTTTCCCTCCAGCAGCCCCCGCACCACCACCGCGTGGCGATGGAGAACGAGAACTGAAATCAAGAAAAAATCATAATCAATATTATAGGAAAGTGTGAAAGGTTGAAATCAGGATTGAAAGAACTGACGTAGTAAATAGTGGGGGACCGGGACGCGATGGGAATCGAATCGCCGAGTTTCGCATCTCTAGCAGCTCAGCTACATACCTTCAGACAGCAACATATGTAACCTACTTGTACCAGGACAATTTCCAACCATTCGAAGTTGAAGGTTAAACTATCAGGGTACATTGTATTTTTACAGGGGGCGGCCCCCCCCCCGAAAATGCCTTCCTCCCCGGGATTTTGGGCATCCCCCTTAATGAGGTCTACATTTTTCCATAAATGGTCAAATTTTTGTAAATTTTCCGGCGTCGCCGGAGATTTTTCGTAAACATGGCTATTTTTAGCTGAAATCGTGGATTTTTGAGAACTTTTTGTGTTTCATCATGCAAAATACGCCACCATTTTTTTGGCTCATTTTTGCAAAAAATCTTTCCCCTCCCCGAAAATTTCTCCCCCCCCCCGGGAAACAATCCCTAAAAAATACCCTGAACTATGATAGCTAGCTCTGATGCAAAGCGTACAGACACAAAATATGTAATCCCAGAACAACTTTGTTGAAATCAGATAATCAATGCCATAAAGGATGCATATTGCAGAAGGATTCTTACCGTCTGTCCGAATTGCGACGTCGTTCCAGATACTTGCGACACTCGCGATAATAGTGACCAGTACGCCCGCAGTAGTCGCACACAATACGCTGAAATAAATAAAAAAACTAAAAATAAAATAAACAAAAATGGAAAGAACCAGTATTGGTGTGTCCTACACTCTTGAGTGGCTACTGACAATTTCTTTGTACTTATTATTTGGGTTACAGCCACCCAAATAATGTCAAAATCCCAGGAAAAATTGAAAAAAAGGAAAAACACCAACTAATAACTCTACTCTGATCTCAGTGTTTAGTGAAAAGGAATCAGCACGGAGAACAATCCTCAGACATATGCTTGTTTGTGTAGATCAACATCATAGATCAGAGACAGAATTAGAATAGTGATTTCGTTTTACTAGCTTTAGCGCCCCCCCTTCCAGAAACATTTCATCCCACCTAATTTACCCTTATTTCAAAATTTTAAACGTCCCGCCCCCCCCAGAAATTTTGGCCCAGGAAAAGCCAGACCCCCCCACAAAAATCAACAAAAAAGTAACACGTACATTAGCATCACGATAGGAATGATAGTTGGGTCCCTTGGCCCACTCAACCACAATACGATGCCCGTGGAGGTCGCGTCCATCCTCGTAGCGAACTGCGTCCTGAAAAAAGTAAGACTCAAAAATTATGACCAATCGAGTATATACTGACTGACAGTGATTAACAGACAGTTTCAATAAACTAAATTTAAGAGTATATATGTAACACTTTTGTCGCTAAACTTCTAGTCAATGGACACTACTCTTTGCCAAATATACAATTTGGCTCCCATTATAATCCAAGCTTTTTACTGTAATAGACAGTAGGCAAAAACCATATTATACTAACTCAAAGGATAGGAAAACCAATAAGAAGGAAAGAAGTACGCAAGTCATTTCCAAAAACAATAATAAAAATTGAAAAAATTCAAAAAATTTCCCCGTGTCAAACAGACTTCATTCAAAGAAGACTGCTGACAAACTTTAGAACAACTGCTTACCACTGACTGACTGAAAAGAAAAAGCAATGACGTTTGAGACAGAGATACACTGATCGGAAAGGTGGTGAGCATTAAGAAAGCATTAGAGCACGTCTTGGATTTAGCCGAGCAAAGATTCGCGGGTAGGTGGAAGGCTTAGAGAGCGAGAAAGCGAGAGCGAGAGAGCAGCACACATCGTGTGATTTGGAGGATTAGCATAAACTTCCTTCAGACTTATGTAAAACTCTGACCCAGGTTCCGATCCGACACACAGATACAAGCAATATTGTAGTGGATTTAGAGCAATGATTTAACACATTGTAGTAGAGCTTTTGAGTAGAGATTCAGATAACAGCAGTGAGACACAGAGGCACAAAGCATTGACCTCTGATGATTATGAATGGCGAAAAACAAACTGGGATACAGCAAAAATAAAGGCATAAACTGATTTATATATATATATATATACATGAAACATTATTAGGTATATACTAGGGATCGACCGGATATCCGGATCCGGATCCTGCCGGATATTGCAGGTCCGGATCCGGATCCGGCAGAAAAACCATCCGGATCCGGATCTTTTTTTTCAGTTAACGAACCAAAGGAAATTTTACTGAAACTAAAATATCAATGCCTGGAGCGCTCAAAATTAATTTGTAGAAGCGAATTTTTGTGTTAAGAGTGTGGCTTTTACTGGGGGCTGCCGCCCCAAGACCCCCGTGTACCTTAATATTCAACTGAACCCGAATCAGTAGACGTTGATATTTTGTTAACTAATTTTTATGTATGTCAGGTTAAATGGATTTTTTAATTTAACCATAATTACGTATATGTATATACATATAATTATATATATGTTTTTTTATAAATTACTGTTAAATAGGTGTCCATGCGTATGGTTATTTTCCTACATCTATAGACAAAAATTTAACAAATTTGCCATTTTCAGACTCCTTGACGTGTTGGGTTTTCTACATTTTAAGTTGTGCTTTTCTGAATTTTCAAGTGATCCTTTTAAGAAAATGGTTTCCTTCAAATTCTCGGTAGTAGCAAAATCTTAACTCTACCTTACTGCGTTTAACCATACTTATATATATCAGAATAATAAAGAGTCAAAACAGACACCAGTCCACGGATCCACGGGGGATGCATAGATATCAATGAGAATAGGAAAATATCAAAACGTGGACACCCAGAAATCTAACCAACCTTAATCACGCGACCGGTTTCGGAACCGACGTGGTCCCTTCATCAGGCGACTCCTGGCTATCACTCGCTGCAAACGTTCCTGAGGGGCTATTGGATTCCGTATTCGAATGGGAGGGCAGGCTAAAAATTCGGGGGACAGGGGGGCACGTTGGACACTTCCGGGAGGAAGGGGGACCTGGGAAGGCCGGGGGGCGCTCCTGTGTTCAGTAGAATGGATGCTAACAATGTCAGACTCGGAAGGTGGGGACTTGTTGAAACGAAGGATATGTTCCCAATTTAAATTGAGAGGATAGTCCGTACAAAGTTGGCTAATCCACCGTTTTCCTTTCTTCTTTCTGATGTTTTCATCTGTTGCACCGTCGATCACAGACACCAATAAATCAGTTAAATCGTGACAATGATCTCTGAAATCACAAGAGAGCGGTTTGTTAGTGACTGATCTCTATATTAAGCCTACCGACACCAGGCAATACCTGCATTTTGGGTCCTGTCATCCGGCACAGCACAAGCTGCCGATAGCATATAGCCAGGCTCTCAGAATTTGCCGCATCTGTTCTGAACCTGATGTGGCGAAATTACATACATTACATACATTACAAATATAGAGATCAGTCACTAACAAACCGCTCTCTTGTGATTTCAGAGATCATTGTCACGATTTAACTGATTTATTGGTGTCTGTGATCGACGGTGCAACAGATGAAAACATCAGAAAGAAGAAAGAAAAACGGTGGATTAGCCAACTTTGTACGGACTATCCTCTCAATTTAAATTGGGAACATATCCTTCGTTTCAACAAGTCCCCACCTTCCGAGTCTGACATTGTTAGCATCCATTCTACTGAACACAGGAGCGCCCCCCGGCCTTCCCAGGTCCCCCTTCCTCCCGGAAGTGTCCAACGTGCCCCCCTGTCCCCCGAATTTTTAGCCTGCCCTCCCATTCGAATACGGAATCCAATAGCCCCTCAGGAACGTTTGCAGCGAGTGATAGCCAGGAGTCGCCTGATGAAGGGACCACGTCGGTTCCGAAACCGGTCGCGTGATTAAGGTTGGTTAGATTTCTGGGTGTCCACGTTTTGATATTTTCCTATTCTCATACTTATATATATATATTGCAAAATTATTAGACAAGTAAGTTTAACTGATTTGTAAACTCAAAAAATTTAACTTTAGTGGAATTTTTAAGATGGTTCCAAGTAAAATAGATCAGCAAATTTAAAGAATTTTATGAGCATGTACTGCCGTTTCACAAATATACTGAATACATAAATAGATAAATACAAGCATATATACGTAAATGAGCCGTGCTGACTACTTTCATCCTAACGATTTCGTTTCTAATATATATTTAATTAAAACGAAAATTCGGAGTTTGTTTTCGCATCGGTTGCGGTGAGTCTTGCTAGTTCAGCCGCTGCTACAAAGAATTTAACTGCCGGTTTGCGACAACATAATCGAATTAACTGGATCAAAACGTTTTTTAAATTGAAAATCCAGGTTGCTAATAAAACTATAACTTGAATTATTTATTCGTAAATAACTATTTTCAGCACCAACATTGGTTTTATTTTTCTTAAGCTCCATGTAAAAGTTAATGTTAATGTTAATCTACTTAAGCTGATTTTTTTGAAAAACTTTGATTGTAAACTGTTCCATGTTTGCGGCTGCGGCATATTCATACATTTCAAAAATTCGTTATATACTTACTTAGCGAAAATTGTTTGTTTCAAGCTAAATGTTTAAGTCATTTGCAGCATTCAAACAAAGAGAAACTGTTGAAACGTATTAAATAAATTCACTATCAGCATTAAAACATTACCAGATCCACAAAAAACCGATAAACATTAACAAAATCAAAGAACAAAGTTTTAAAAATTTGCATGTATTCTGATGACTAGATCCGGATCCGGATCCGGCCGGATCCAAACTGGATCCGGATCCGGCAAAATTTTGGATCCGGTCGATCCCTAGTATATACACACCTCTTTAAACAATTAAACAATCGCAGGGAATACTGCAACTTATAAACGTATCAGGTGTACAAAATCTAAACAATATTCTCGGATTTCAAAATGCGGGGGGGGTTCCACCCAAAAAGGGGCGCGGCTCCGCGGGTCTTATATATACGTATATAATTTTTCCAAATTTCACCTAAAATTGTTCTAAAATTTCTTTCTGTACCCAAAAGCGTAGGTGTCCGCATCTTGCAGGAAGAATAAAATATATACGTACGTATATTGATTTTTGTAAGGCTGCCCATCCCCCACAACAGTGACAATTAAATCCAGGTTCAGAATTATTACGGGGAAATGACGCGATGGGGGAAGCAAACGAATCCGACCATCTAAGATAAATTTATAGTGTGCTGAAACTGAACCACGGCAAAACTGCAAGACTTTGGTCAGCGAGAATATTCTTGTGGGCATATACTGCCTAATATGTACTCTACTGACAACTAAAAGCAAGCATTTATATATATTCAAAATTAAGTATAAAAATCTTTACCTCCGCATCTCGAATGTCTTCGAAGTCCACAAACGCATATGCCAGACCATAACCTAAAATTTGAACAAGGCATACGTAAAAGCTAGACAGTTAGTTAAAGCGAACATGTTTTACGTGAGGGGGCTTATGCTTATAAGCAGGGTTTTTTACAGGTAAAGGTAAAGTGACACCTGGAGAGAACTCCAACCTACAGAATGTTATAGGGTGCCGGTGCTTATCTCCGGATTCACAGCCCGAAACCAGGAGCGACAACTCTAATGTTGACTACGTACATCTGTGGAGGGGGGGGCAGCCCTTCATCAGGCATTACGCCAGAACAGACTCCTGTTACCTTCCCACCGCAGTGGTACCCATTTACCGACCAGTTAAGGATAGACAGCTGGGTTGGCTGGAGCCCACGGCGAACCGATAAGTGCTTAGTCCCTTGCTCAAGGGGATTTGCGAAAGCATTGGAGCAGCGGGGTTCGAACCTAGGACCGTAAGTTCTGTAGACGAACACCTTGCAACCGCATGTTTTATGTGTTAAAGCCCCAAACACTGGGCCTAAGCCTTAAAAACTGGAAGAAATTAAGTTTAAGCTTGAAAGTGCTAGTCTAGGTTTCGGTCTCGCCCAAAATCCGAGACTTGGCCAGTCTCGGTCTCGGTACCCTGGGGCCAGTTTCATAAAACTTTGTCTAGTCGTCGAGTCGAGTACCTGATTTACGCTCGAAATGTCGGTGACTTGTGATCCTGAAACGCGAGTACTGTTGAAAAATAGCTGTTAGTTCTCGAGTCGAGTTCTCTAGTCAAATTTGACTCGAGAACTTTTCAATGTAAAAATTTTACTCGACAAATTTTTAGAAAATTTTAAAAGCTTAATATTTCTACCGTGGAACTACATATTTTACATTGTCCTACTAATTACACCGACCAGAAATTAAACTTCAGTGACTGCTGTTTAGTTTTCAATTCCAAAGAAACAATGTAATCCGAGTAAATGACTACTCGACGACTCGCGGACTCGACAACTTTTATGAAACTGGTCTCGGTCTCGACCAACCCTGATGCGGCTTGAGCCAAAGAGCACAAAAATTATCAACACTTACTTCCAAGCTTCATGTCGCACCGAGTCAGACGTCCATAACGCGAAAATATCCGCTGCAATTCCTCCGTCCGAGTGTCTCGACTCAGTCGACCAATGAAAATCTGGGATCTTCGAGCAACGTCGCCCATGCTGACTTCTCAATTGTACAGACAGAGATTATGGAAAGCAATTGGAAAATAATCTGCAATAGAAGAGTATTATCTGAAACAAAACTAATATGTAGCTTTTAGGGATCGACCGGATATCCGGATCCGGCAGAAAAACCATCCGGATCCGGATCTTTTTTGCAGTTAACAAACCAAAGGAAATTTATTACTGAAACTCAAATTGTAAATGCCTGGAGTGGTCTAAATTAATTTCTAGAAGCGATTTTTCGTGCTAAGAGTGTGGCTTTTACTGGGGGCTACCGCCCCCAGACCCCCCATGAATCTTAATATTCAACTGAGCTCGAATAAGTAGACTTTGATATTTTGTTAACTAATTTTTTTGCCCAAGTCATGCCAAATGAATTTCTACATATTTTCCATAATTATGTAATTTTTAAATAAATTAGTGTTAAATAGGTCGCCATGAGTTGTTATTTTAAGACATCTACAGACAAAAATTTAACAAAGTTTGCAATTATAAGACTCCTTGGCGTGTTGGGTTTTCCCAATTAACTTGTGCTTTTCTGAATTTTTAAGAGATGCTTTTAACAAAAATTGGTTTCTCGGTAGTAGCAAAATTTTATGTCTACTTACAGCGTTTAACCATTTCTTATGTATTGCAAAATTATTAGACAAGTAAGCCTAACCGTCTTCTAAACTCAAAAAGTTTAACTTCAGTGAAATTTTTAAAATGTTCAAGTATATATATAGGTTTTATGTTTAAGTTTTTCTCAGGCCCATGTAAGAAGTTAATGTAATGTTAATCTACTAATTCTGCAGATTTTGTTTGAAAAACTTTGATTGTATATAAACTGTCCCATGTCTGCGGCTGCGGCCCACACGTTTCAAAAATTCTTTAGATACTTAGTGAAAATTGTTTCTTTCAGGCTAAATGTTTGTTAACTCATTTGCAGAATCAAACACAGCGAAACTGCTGAAATTTATTAAATTAATTCACTACCTGCAATGAAGCACTACTAAAACCATAGAAAAACCCCATAATCATTAACAAAATCAAAGAACAAAATTTTAAAAATTTGTATGTATTTTGATGACTAGATCCGGATCCGGATCCGGGTCCGGATCCGGCAAAATTTTGGATCCGGTCGATCCCTAGTAGCTTTACAAACGCCATAAAATTGTCAATGTCAGACAACGCCGGAATTCTTTCGAAATGTTTCCTCAACTTCAGTTTCCACCGATCCGGGCCCCCCAGGCATTTCTTAGCATTTGGGGGGGGAGGGGCATCCCCGACCCCGGAGGAACGAATGTTTCGCAATGAGTCAAAATCGGGTATTTTTGGCGATTTGCATGTATAAAACGCGAAAGTTCTCAAAATTGCTTGCACTTACTCTAATCAGTTTTTATATATATACAAATATAATTCCAAATTGTGCGAAGCCGGAAAATTTGCCTGTTTTGCTTTAGACGAGAATTTCGGAGCCCACACAAAATTCCGGGGTAGGTGAAGCAAAAATCCCGTGAGCTGGTGATTTCGGGGAGGAGAGGTATGGTCAAGAGGGAAAACCCACTCGCATATTGCGGGATAAAACCCACGCCCAGTGTGGGCTTATGAGCTACATGTATACAAGAAATAAAAATGCTCCTAAAGAGCAAAGAAAGGAATATGAGTCAACATGGAACATGTAAATTGCTAAATATTGTCGGTTGTAAATTAAGAATAAGACAATCATGTAAAATGCTAATATGAGTCTGGTGAAAAATGCTAATATGAGTTTGGTGAGGTTGGAAAGTGCAGAAGACAAGTTTGTACACGCACCAATATGAGTGCATGCCAAATAGACTCATATTGGCATTATTAGTATTCTGAAGGCAAGTGGTTGCGAATTTCGGTTATATATCACTCACGCAATGTCAGCAAGACGAGACAGGGTAGTTTTAGGGTGGATGACAGGATGTTCCACAGGCTACCGCGATCCCTATGATAGGATTTTAATAGCCTAATATTAATATTAATATAATTAATATTTTAATCTTGAAGAGCGTTCAAAACTACCCAGGAGGGTGATTATTGTAGCCTCCGCTTCTTCCTACCAATTTTTTGAGACTTTGAAATTTTTGAAAATTTTGGTCCGTCCAAAATTTTTGACAAAATTTGCCGGGCAACCCTGAACTACTGGAAAGACTTAGACTAAAACGGATTATGTTCATGCAGGCACTGGCGGATCCAGGATCCCTCCCGCCTTACATTTATAGAGGTCGGGGGGAAAAACCAACCCGCAAGTGGTAGGGAAAAACCAACCCCCTCTCGTTTGGACGATGAGGATGAGCGAGTGGGCTCAAACTTTGCGTGCAAGTTGACAGGGCCCATCCCACCACCCACACGAAATTTGAGCAAAATCGGACCGCTTTTGTATATTTTATGGCGTTTTGAAAATCTTGAAATTTTCGACCCTCCAAAAATTCAAAATTTGCCTATTTTTGAAGGCCTGTAGAAAATTTTCCATAGCAGTTATATAGATAATAACTTTTAATAGTTTCTATGAGAACAACATGTGCTCTTTCCAAAAATGTCGGTCTCGCCTTCCTGATACGCTTGGCAAGCTGCCAGCAGAATTTTTACAAAATGGGGAAAACCAAGGGGTGGGAAAAACCAATTTTTGCTTTTGCTGCCAAACTCCCAAAAATGGTTCTTAGTTGCTCAAAAGTCATCCCAGGGGTTTTTTGTGCATTTTATTGTGCATATGCACACTTTTTTTCCAAAATGCACACTCAAATTTAAAAATGCATACATAAATGCACAGTCAAATTTTGCTTCCGCTAACCACAAAATGCTCTAAAAAATTTCCAAAGTGCTTAAAATATTAAAAAAGCTCTAGCTTTTAGCTGGGGGCTGCCGCCCCCAGACCCCCGCTTCCCTTACTATTTTTCGGTCATGGCATGGCCGCAACGACCTTACTTTGTTTTATTCTTCAGCCACTAATTATTATTGATTCATACTAAAGCCACTAATTAATTATTGAAATATTTTTGCTATATGTATATGTATATATAGTTAATAGGTTCACTGCATTGCAGATGCCAAAACCCGACACCTATACATTAATATACATGTATATACGTTAATTTGTTAGTTATGCATTTGCGTAAATATCAGTATACACGTGTGCTAACCAGTTAAGATCTAAAATCATGATTAAAACATCAACTATATATATAAAGTGTGGGAGTCCAGTTAAAGCCAAAAATAGGTAGAATACAAATTTACGGCCAAATATGTACGTTATAGTTCAAAATAAGCAATTTTTAAAAATGCACACATTTTTTCCAAAATGCACACTATTTTTTAAAAATGCACAAAAAATGCACACTTGTCCGGGACCAAAAAACCCTGAGTCATCCACATAGTAAGTTTAATGAGTTCTTTCACGTGAACAGCTCAAAATTGCATTTGGACTTAGCAATTCTGTGCTAGCCGGTAAAAACCTCATTTCGGCGGATCGGCTGTTCGGCTCAGCTAAAGCGGCCAAAAAGTACTCTGGGACAAAGAAATACGCGAAAAAACACTGAAACAACAACAACTCAACAGGGAAACAATTCGGGACTACAGTACGATATTATCGAGGACGCTGCGTCAGCGTCACCCTGTGCTGTCAGATTTGGACAAAATACTTGGGTAGCTAGAGGCAAAAAACGCTAAAAGTGCAATTTCGCTGCTGGAGCTGGATGACCCAGCAGAGGTCTAACTGTGGCTTTTAATAGCCAATTGTTCGTAAAAAAACCATTCTCTACACGTTAGAATAATAAGTTTTATCAAATTACATCGTTTTTAGTATTTTTCAAAAAGTGCTCTATGATTTGTATATATATATATATATATAATATATAATATATGTGTGTGTATATATATACATATATATATTTATATATATGTGTGTGTGTGTTAAACTTTTATGAAACCTGTCCATTTGATGCTGCATTTTCAATGGCACATGGGATCTAGGTCGGGTTTTTTGATCCATACTAACTAAAAAAGAGTTGGATTCTACACAGGAAGTGTCAGAATCGCGCTACGACAATTGTTAGGACCTGTGAAGGGTGGGTTTATTTTACCCCCATTTGGGTTTTTCCCATTGGGTTTTTCCCCCGCTACTTTTTGCATTATACCGGCCTAACGGTACAACCTAGAGAAGTGCAAATGGGCTTAAAAGAAAGTTCTAAGTATATACGCCAAGTACGAAGGTATATAGAGTTCTCAGTTAGCCCTTACAACAAAAAAGTTCCAGCCAAAATCCGAAAAAGTGGGTTTTCCCCCTGGCTACACATTTTCGCAAACTTCGGTCGAATTCTTGCCATCAAAAACCTTTTTACCCCTTAAAGTAAGTGTAAGATTACCGGGTAGCAGTGGCGGCCATAGGTGTGGCTGGCGAAAAAAGTGGGGGTGGGGGTTTAGAAAAAAGTAGGGAGGGGGGTTTGGCGAAAAAAGGGGGAGGGGGGGTCGCGAAAAGTCGATTTGGGGGGAGGGATAAGAAAAATTTTCTAGGGGGGGGGTCGGTGAAAAAATTCTAAAAAACTCGGGTTTTCGTTAAAAAATTTTCTCAATTTACAGCTATTTTTAACGATTTTTAGCTTAATTAAGCGAGTTCTAGCAATGTTTCGCTAATTTTTGGAATTTTTTGGAAACATTTCGAATTTTTAGCAAAAAATTTTCAAAAATTTAGGTAGGGGTTTGAAAATTTTTAGGGGGAGGGGTCGGAAAAAATCGATTTGGGGGGAGGGGTAGGAAAAAATTTTTAGGGGGGAGTTGGCCACCCCTCCATTTGGGGGGAGGGGTCTCTCCCCCACCCCCCCCCAACACACCTATAGTGGCGGCGCCAGGGGGGCCCGGGGGCCCCGGGCCCCCCCCTTTGCGATTTGGGCCCCTCCCTCCCTTTCGGGTGTCGGGCCCCCCTTGATAAATTTTTCAGCTGTTTATATGCATTATCTGAGTGTTTTTAAGAATTTTTTAAAAATCGGCAAATTTTTGCTAAAAATTTGAAAAATTTTTGCTAAAAATCGAAAAATTTTTGCTAAAATTTGAGATTTTTTGGGAAATGAAGGTATATAAAATTTGCCAAACTTTGGCAAAAATGTTTGGATTTCCCAAAAAAAGGTCGCCGGATGGTTGGGTCGGGCCCCCCCTTCAAAAAATCCTGGCGCCGCTACTGCCGGGTAGCCCCCCAGCCGTTTTTAGCAGAATAAGCCCAGTTAGTTGTTTTCACGAAAAAAAGAGTTGAAATACAGAAATTTTGGATTTCCTGAGATCCGAATTTTGGGGGAGTTCGGGGGGAAGAGGTACTCCCCTCCCCATCACAATTTGGGGGTCGACCACCAAATGTCCAAAATTTACCCACGCCCGCACTAATATTTCCGATGAAACTGGTACAGTCCCCTCTTCCTCCTGAGTTTCCTTAGGGGGGGTATATATCCCCCCAAAATTTTCGACCAAATTTCCCCCCCCCCAGATTTTTTTACTTACCCTCCCCCAACTTTTGGCTACCACCCCCCCGATTTTTGGACCCAAAAACTTAGCTAATTTGGTCGAAAAATGTTCTTTTTGAAAAATTTTTCTAAAAATTTGGCTGAAAATCGCTTTAAAACGGTGCAAAAAAAACGCCTAAAACGTTAAGAACAAGCCTTATTTTGATGAAAAAAGGGCTAAATTACAGAAAATTTAGCATTTTTTGGCCATTTTCCGAAATTTCTGAGGTCCAAATTCTGGGGGGGGGTTGGGGGGGATACCCCCCAATCACATTTCCGAGGTCGGCCAAGATTTAACCCCCCAGACCCAAAGTTCCAGGGAAACTATATATGTATGTCCTCCTCCCCTCCACACGTGCGTCAAGCTGTCTGACCACCAATAACTACAAATTAAACGAAGGTCACTACAAAGTTCTCTGCAATTTGTAGTATATGTAGGAGCAGTTATTGCCATTTGTAGTTGTACATTTGCGTCACTACAAATTAGATGAAATGGTCAGACACGTTAACAAAACTAATGTCGTTTAGCTAGCTTTTACAGGTTTAACTACAAATTAAGCAAACATGACTACTACAAAGAGCACAATTTTTAGTTTATTTCTTGAAACAACTACAATTTGTAGTTACACTAAACGTTTTTTATGATATTCTAATAAAATTTGCCATTTTCCAGACTCGAGCCAAGTATTAGCTAAGCTATACGGAATTGGATGGGGGCTAACCAAGTGCATGAGGGGAAACGATGAAGTGCGGTCCCCCAGAAAACTGTTGCTGGTCCCCATAGGTGTTTGCGGAAGACCTCCCCACCAAGTGATTTACCCCCCAGACCCAAAGTTCCAGGGAAACTATGTATGTCCTCCTCCCCTCCACACACTTCAAAAACCCCTATCCCCGCCCTTTACACCTATATGTAGCTGTGAGCCAAACAAAACACAATATAAAAAGTAAAATTCTATTTGCTGCATATAACTTCCAATTACATTTAATTTTAATTGCTGTAAATTACGTACAATGTCCGCATCGGATTAGGAAAAAGAAATTTGGAAAAATTAAATAATACTAGAGCCAAAAGATGTCATCCATCACTTCAAATAACCTTTATTTTTATCCTTAAACCTGCCTACTTTTGATGAGCGTACAGTAGCAATACGTTCATTTATGCAACCACCCCATTTACGTGTTTATTATAGATATTAACCTGAAGAGTCTTTGCTGAAGAGAATTTTTCTGTTTTCACTGTAGTGGAATCTCTACAGTATCTTATAGCTTCAGTTAGCGTTCGATTATTTATATTAGTTTGGAGGACATCTCCTCGCTGAGAATGACAAGGGGTAAACGCTTAAACCATTTGCACTAAGTATTGCAATTAATACCGGATTTTGGAGATTTTTCAAAAAAGGTCTCGATAAATACTGTCATTTTATACTTTCTGCTAGAATTTATAGAAAATTCGCAGATTTTGCTCAGTTGGGGTAGATGCCAATACAATGTTGGTACTTTTCTGAGGTAAATCCTCTTGGACATCATCGTAGATTCAGCAAGAATCTGACCCCGTGTTAGTGTATGCCAAATAAAAGGTGTACACATTTTGTATTATTGGTAGAAATCGGGGCATGTAGACATTAGACTACTTGGCACCTGGCCTGGCACAACAAATGAAAGAACGAACGAAACTAAAATGTGTCACTCACTACAGCACCTCTGACCCGAAATATTCAAAAATCAGGAACTGATTCCAAACAAGTTTGCTTTGAGCTGCTCCCACCATTTCTTGTGCATGCAAATGCCGGTGTCACAGGGAAAATTTTTCGGAGGGAAAGATTCCACGGGACACCCACACCGATATATACAAATATTTGGTAATGTGTCACTATTTACGGCATAATTTAGCATATTTTGTGCACATATACAGATTCATGACGAAAGGACTTTCAACAGATTGTGAGAGTGCGAGACAGTCTCTATAAACGGAATCAAGAGTACATAATACATAAGAGTGTGACAGCAGGCAAGCTCTCTGTTATCAGCTGAAGGTACATGCTATGTTCGCTAACGGCTGACCCCCCCCCACAAATGTGTATGTGCTCTTCAAAAAAATTTGGCCGCTACGCTTGCATGCTGAAGCTCGAAAACACAACTACTCAGTTGGTTCAATGTGTGTCTGTTGCGAGCTTTAACACGCAAAGATAGCGTGCGAATTTCTTTGAAGAGCACATACACGTTTGTGAGGGGGTCAGCCGTTAGCGAACATAGCATGTACCTACAGCTGATAACAGAGAGCTTGCCTGCTGTCACACTCTTATGTATTATGTACTCTTGACGGAATCAATGGTCACGGCTGCAAACTAAAGACTCCAGAGCAGAGTTGGAAGCGGGTACCCTTTTGGCGACCCGCCCCGCCCCGCTACCCGCAAGCTTGTACCCGCCCCGCCCCGCCCCGCAGCCCGCGGCCCGCAGCCAACTGATACCCGCAAGATACCCGCAAAATTTTTAGAATGCTATATGATTACTACAATGCCCTCAAATTTATTAAAAACTGCCAATAGTGTAAAATAAACTTTTATTTAATTAAACCTTCTAACCCACATACTTTATCTAACAGTGTTGGGTTGTGTTCCCGAAATATGGAAATTCACCCAAATTGCTGAAGTTTTCAAAAAAGTACCTAAACTTTTTCAAAAAGTTTAAAATTTTAAACTACTATACATTTACATAATTAGGGATGCACCAGGACTTGGGGACCGATGCCAACCTCGGTGGTTAAGCACCGGTGCATGCCGGGACCCAAAATATGTAATTTTTTGAAAATTTTAGCCAAAAGTTTGGAATTTTTAAAGTCAAAATTAAATTAAACTGGTACAGATCGTTCATTATAATTATCATCAGTTTGAATGGAAACAACAATAGTAATTTTGCCTATACTTGAAATAATACCAAAATCGGAATTTTTAAGAAAATTCTCCTATTTTCAGACTTCCGATTTTCAGGCCCCGGCCTCGGACCCGGCCTCGGTGCATCTCATCTGCATCTGCAAAATTAATGTTGGACTCGTGTAGTTTCGAAAGAAGACCAAAATACAAAGTTAAGGACAATTTTATTGACGCGTCTTCCAGAAATTAAAAAATGCTCAAGGTTTAGAATTTGCTGAAAATCATGTATTGTTCGGCTATCGAAAGCGCATTTGGCCGGGTAGAGGACAGAGGCCCTTGGATACATTTAGCGACGTTAAAATTCCACTATTTTCACAAATTTTTCTAAATTTTAACTACAAATAGCGATTTTTAATGAAAATACCATTGCTTAGACGATTTTTTAGTAAAAAAATCAGGCGAAGCCGGATAATCGTCAGAAATGTGAATCTGGAAACTTTCTTTGAGCAATTTTCATGCCCCTTGTAGCCGAATTTTTTACCGCCTGTGAGAGCAATTTTGATAACCCTTCTGGGGGAATTTGCTGAGAGGATGGGTAATTCTGCTTGTCCACCTGTGAACGTATTACATGTAAAACCTCCAAGATTGAATTAGAAAAGAGGATTTTAACGGTTGAGCTTTGCGGATGTTTGCGGATTTCGGATTGATTCCAAAAACTGACCACGAGCTATTACGTTCTAAATAACAAAAACAAAGCTAAAATATATATAAGTTCCCCAACTAAAATACTGTTTGTTACTACTTAACGGATTATGATAATAGTTTAGTCAGTCATCAGGATTTTTCTACCTACCATATAGGTAATATTAGTTTGTCAAATTTTTTGAGCAAACATTCCCAGTTTCGAATTGAAGAATTTTTGAGCAAACATTTCCAGGTTCGAACAATTGCATTGAAAAGTTGTAATGTAATGTACAATTGTAAGTTGTAATGTACAACTGTATTTACCTGGGTCTCTTGCGCAATTCCCCCCCAGCCCTAACTTTTGATTTTTTTGATCAATAACTTTGAAATTTTGTATGGGTGCATACTAGAGGCTGATGAACTCAAAAATTAAAAAATTTTTAAATTTTAAAAATTTTTTAAAAACTTTTAAATTTTATTTTGGTAAGGGGGGACCAAGGGGAACCGAAAAATTTTTTGAAAAAAATTTTTGCTGAAAGCGTGCATACAGGGGTGCTGAGCACGAATCCGAAATCCGTTTTCGATAAAACTTTTCGTTAGCTTAAAATAAGCTAAAGTTAGAAGCTTAAGGTGTAAGCTTATCCTGAGTTAACCAAAAGCTTTATCGAAAAACGGATTCCGGATTCGTGCTCAGCACCCCTGAAAACCCCTATATGCACGTTTTCAGCAAAAATTTTTTCAAAATCTTTTTCGGTTCCCCTTGGTCCCCTTACCAAAATAAAATTTAAATTTTTTAAAATTTTAAAATTTTTTAATTTTTGAATTCATCAGCCTCTAGTATGCACCCATACAAAATTTCAAAGTTATTGGTCAAAAAAATCAAAAGTTAGGGCTGGGGGGGAATTGCGCAAGAGACCCATTTACCTTATGTACTAAAGGAACACATACAATCAAGGCATTTAAGCTTTGCAAAAACGGCAAGAACAGCAGTCTGTATGCTGAGCTATTTAGTACGTCTGCTTACTGAAAGCGAGAAATACAAGTAGAAAGCTCAAAAAAAGAAAAAGACTTATGATTGCTTTTCTGGATATAACTTAATAGAACAAGTTTAGTCAAACGCCCATTTTAACTGAGAATAATAATCCTGAAGAAGGGCACTCAGCGAAAACCAGCGATTTTTTTAAATCACTAACACGAAACCTATTTTTTCGAACATTTTTCAATAAAATTCCTTGAATTTTAGTGACTACATCAACAAGAGATACCCGCAACTACCCGCGCGGGTAGCCTGTGGGTAGCAAAATTTCTATTACCCGCGGGTACCCGCGGGTACCCGCGGGTACCCGTGGGTACCTGCTACCCACTTCCAACTCTGCTCCAGAGAGTCCCAAAATAAAAAATGAAATGCCCCTACATGGTACAGTTTTGGTCAAACATTCTGGGGAAAGCACGGCAGAAACTATTTTTGAAAGGACATAACAAAAGTGAGAAAAGGCAGCTAAGATCTATGTAGTGTTTGTTGAAAAACGTTGTTGCAGATCGATCAGAAAATTCAAATGCATCCATAGTCCATACCAAATTTGAATTTCACTAAAAGTTCGATGTTGGAAAAGCTAGCTTGTCTTTTGCACAAATAGTATTAGGTTTTGTGTAAAATAGTCTAAAGTTTGAAACAATTCCATACAGCCTAGCGTCCTGTGGTGCCATCAGAAGTTGGTGTTGTCGGTCCAAAGCTCGACATGACACGTACACAAACTTCGCCTCGTCCTGATCGCTATGCGCAAGGTACGGTACACAAATTTTCCAGAAACAGTTCGGACATATAGTGCTTTGATATCGTGTAAAATAATCTCTAGACCATTGTATTCTTTTCTGTGCGGTACAATCAAAGTGCGACAAATGACAAGTGTTGTAGTTGTAGGTCTATACGGTAGGAGGTTAACTAACGTCTAATGAGCTGTGGTTTACCAAATGAACCCAACTTTGCTCCAATTAATACTCCCAGTATCTGTCTTAACTTTTGTAAAAATTACGTGTTTTCGTAGTGATACCAAGATGTGCAGAAAGCTAGGTCACTAAACCTCGATCCACTGTTTAGAAATGCTAGATGTATTTCTCGAAGTATGGACGGCGAATGGCGATCGCTCCAAAAAGCTAAGTCAGTTGTAAGCGCATACAGAACGAAGGAAGCGTCACATCGAAAAACGGTTTTCATATTAGGATTCAGTAGGTCAAATAATCCCTATAAGCACCTTGTCGGCCAAATCGGCGACAAACAATTTTGACCCAATTTTTACTGCGCTTAGGGGCCTTTTCGCTTAGCGAGAGTTAAAGTTATAACTCAATCCTTTTCGCGCACAGGGTTAAACAAGTTAATCAGTTCATTTTAACTCGCCTGCAGGCCGCAGGGTTAAGTTAAAAAATTTAACGCTACTCGGCCCTTAGCCAGCTTTTCAGGCCTAAAAATAAGGGTTATTTCTAACACACTAACCAGAAAACCAAAGCCCTCGAAACTTACCCACAGTTTGCCCCTATTAGAGCCTAATATATAATTGGTAAAAAAACTGGAGTAGGCTAGGGCTGTCAATTTTATTACATCAAAAACGGCGCACGGTCACATCGCAACTTTTTGCCAAATTTCAAACTTTGAGCTGTTATAGCTGAAGAAGGAAGCAGAGATGAAACCGGGTCACCGGGTCACCGAGTCAGTTCGGGTCACTATGTTGCCCGGGTCATCGGGTCAGGAGCTCAGGCCCGGTATTTTTAGTTCTAGACGTTTTTCGTATTAAAGCATAATTGTTCAGAATTCTTGGCATTTTTGCAACACGAAACTTTAATAATCACTCAAAAACAAGCACTACAAATAAAAAATTGATCCAGATTTGGAAAATACTAGTCGCAGTAGCAGTGTTGTGGCTGTCATAATACATATATTTGTACATAGTCTTCTGTCGAACTTGAAATTATAATTTTGAAACCTAGTATTGCGTATGTTTTAATTAGAAAAATGAAAGCCAAACCCGGGCTCAGATTCCTCAATTTTTAAACCTGAAGGTTTCTAAATTACGCCACCGTGGGAGTCTACAGATGATCCTTCACCACTGCTCTCAGTTTTGGGGAATTTCGAAAGAAAACTCTTGAGTGAGAAAATCAGGTTTGCCAATTCTGCGTTTCAAAATTCGTTTTTCCAATTGCAACGACACAGGAATATATATATATATAGGTACCTTCAGAAAACAACTTGTAGTTTGAGTCTGCTTTGGTTTTATTTGCCCTATTGCTTGACTTGATCTATATATAGGCCTAGTTATGAGGTTATTTTTCCTAGATATAAGCAAAAAACATTTTTAACAAAACCACTGTCGAGTGAAACCCTCAACCGTAACTAAATAAAATGCTGTACTACAGTAATAGAAAACATTTTAAGCACTTTAAGCATTAACCGCTCAGGATTAGCTTTGGTAAAATATTTTGTTCAAAGCGCAGTCAGAGAGACCCAGGTATTCATTTTTTTAATTTTTGTAACCTTAAACATGGAATTTAAAAGATACCGGGTCACCCGGTCAGGAAATCCTGACCCTGTTTCATCTTTGGAAGGAAGCAACGCTCGAAAGCCGGAATAGTCTTAATATTTAGCACTAGTAACTGTTAACATTTATGGCTGAAAGATTCAGAAATGGTCAAACCGTTAATCCACCAGAGCTGAAAAAATCTTTTTGAAAAATCCCATTTTTCGCACCAAAATTTGTACTCTGGCGTCCTGCCAAAACCAGTGTATGTGAGATAAATTGTTGCCCACCCTTTGTTTTACTTTGATATGCTGGCTAACGTTGGGGGAAACCTAGCTCTCCGACGATGTCGTGCCAACCCGTTCGTAGCCCCCCCCCCTTAACCGCTAAAGTTACGCAAGGGTGTGTGTTTACTAGTCTAATATAGAACGAAACAAATTTATTTAGGTATGCAGACTGTTCAAAGTGTTTAAGCGTTCTATTAAATCCTGCAAGAAATTAATCAGTTCCAGAACAAATTTATAAGGGAATTTAAAAATTCATCAGATGTTGGATAAGACTGTATATATGATGGACAACTGACGGCATCTACGAGATAATCTCAATCTTTATTTTCAAATTTACAGAGTAAAGATTAAAGCCCGAGATTTTGTACCTGTCGCTTTGCCATCTTTACAGCCCTTCCCTGCCACTATCCTAGCTAGAGTTGCACCCGGACCGTGAAGCTAACTGGCCACCCACGTTTGAACAATAATTAATAGGAGTTATACGAGTGATTTCTGTGAGCCGGCCCCCAAATCGGTCGACGAGCCCGGTTATAGGCCCGCGGTCAGACCAATCCCTCAAGAACATTTCAAAATAATAAATTAAACACCATCTTAATTCCGACTGTAAGGAAAGCGAACTAACCTACGACACCAGCTCAAACAGAAATCCTTCAGTACTAAACTACTAATTGTAATTCGCTGTTTCACCCCTCTAGTCACACTCAAACACAGCAAGTCAGCCTAAAGCACAGTCTCTACTCTACTTGAAGACAGCAGCTTCAACCGTCAAAACAGGAACTAATTCAGTCAGTCTCGCAATCCACAAGATGTCGCATTCCAGGTTCCAATCCCATAGAGATGCTGGGCTAACTACTCCAACTGACACTACTAATTTTAGTGCCCCTTTCTAATTCAACACAGCTTTTTTACTGACAAAAACAGACAATAGATACAACAAAGACAAAGCATACAAGAACTACGTTTATATTCAACATGTATCAAATGCCTTTAGCTAGACCTTGCAGTGATCCTAACCTCGCAAATCATCCAAGCAATCACAGAGTTCAACTTTTACAATTAGAAAACAACATCTTAATCTTTAAAAACAAAAATAAACTCCCGACTAAAAGATTACAAAAGTCTTTGTCAGGCATATTAGAAATAAGAAAAAGTGCGCTCATTCGCTCAAGCTAAAAACTAACTACCAATAACAAATGACCTAATTATAATCTGTTGGGACTGTATTTTTCATCGTACGCCAACGGTATACGTATATACCTCAAATACGTAATACTATAAACAACACACAATAGCGCATAGGTACGTACGTAGTATGTACAACGATAACAAGAACGGGAACAATTATAAAACATTACATACTTAAACACAACAATTCGGACATACATATATAGTAAAAGTGTGTAAAAGAGTTAGGCAACAAAACCACAATATTTTGTGATAGTCTCTAGTCGTCTGCCAATTCTTCTGGCACCAAGGCCAACCACCAATTTTTGATGCCGTCCTCCACATTAACTTTACTTATCGCCAGAACTGCGGCTTCTGAAAAAACAAAGACGAGCATAACTGTAAGCAAAAACGTCTAGACCACACCTTACACATAATTGTACAGTAGTTTACAACACTGTGGAAAACATGAGGTAAACGCAGGCTAGCAGGCGGATCCACGAAGGATACAGGGCCTTAATCATAAAGAAATAATGAAAAACGCCTGTCTGCACTCACTAAAGGCAAAGACCTTTTGTACGAAACAAGAGTGAGCCTAAGCAGAGCAGTACCCATACTGTAGTGCGACAGCCATAAAGGTATCCTAGCGAGCGAGCATCTCCATACAATTTTCGAAGTTCAAAGTCTCTGGGCGGGTGGGCTGTCTGCGTATCCGGACGGGCAGGCCCGGGAATGAGCACCGGCTGGCAAACCAAACCCAGACTGACAATGCAATTCTCCCATAGCTATTATCTTAACCACTTTTTTGTACCGTTTGCCGGTGGTGTCGTCAGGTATGTAATATCCACAACTCTACAAGGAGAAACAAATGGTAAAAAGTCTAAACAAAAAACATACCGGGAGCGAGAAAAGCTGCGATTTCTGGAATCAGAGCGACTACGGCTGCTAAAAAAGGCAGAATTAATTTTGTCACAACAGAAACGATATCTGTACGACTCAGTAAACCATATGTGCCACACAACTAAAGCAAAACGAACACGTCATTCACAGCCTAAGGCGGTCTCAGCCATCAAAAATATGGTGAACTCATTAAGTCAGTATTGCTTACACTGACTACAATATCATACATATGCTTGTTGTATTTTGACATACATCATAGACCACACCAACAGAGAAAGAAAGGGTGTAATTACATTTCTTCAATGCGGAAGATCTATACTTCGAAGAAAAACAAAGATAAAGGTGTTTTGCACTGCATTTTGCCATAAAAAACGTCAATCGTACCGTCTGGGACTGCGAGATCTGTTGCCGCGTCCGCCGCCGCGCCGTTTCCCTCCAGCGGCCCCGGCACCTCCACCGCGAGGCGAGGGTGACCGGGAACTGAAATCAGGGGGAAAAAGTGAGAGAACAAAATCATAATCAATACAAACAATAAATTAGTGTGAAAGGTTGAAATCAGTATTGAAAGAATTTTGACGAAAAGTGGGGGTCGGGGACGCGATGAGAATCGAATCGCCGAGTTTCGGATCTCTAGTAGCTCAGCTACATACTTCCGACACTGACATAACCTACCTGTATATACTAGGACAATTTCCAACCATTCGAAGTTGAAGGTGAAACTATGATAGCTAGCTCTGATGCCAAGTCGTACAAACAACAAATAATCCCAGAAACTTTGCCGAAATCAGATAATATCAATATCATAAAGGATACATATTACTGCAGAGGGTGCCGTGCCGGCCGAGTGGTTAAGGCGTTCGACTTTGGATCCGATAGTCCGAGGTTCGAATCCCCGCTGCCACAAGGCTTTCACAAATCCCCTTAAGCAAGGGACTAAGCACATATCGGTTCGCCATGGGCTCCAGCCAACCCAGCTATCTATCTTTAGTTGGTCGGTAAATGGGTACCACTTATGTGGGAAGGTAACAGGAGACCGTGTGAACGGGCGTCTGCCTTGAGGAGCTGGCCCCTCCTCCACGGTTGTAATCATCATTCGAGGTGACACTCCTGGCTCAAGGGCTCTGTATCCGGGGATGAGCACCGGCACCCTATACCCTGACAAGGGTAGGAGAATTCTCCGGGGGTAACCTTTACTGCAGAGGGCTTCTTACCGTCTGTCCGAATTACGTCGTCGCTCCAGATACTTGCGACACTCACGATAATAGTGACCAGTACGCCCGCAGTAGTCGCACACAATACGCTGAAATAAATAACAATTAAACAAAAAATTATATATACTTGGGAAGCACCGGCGTGTCCTAAACTCCTGATGAACACAATTTCTTTGTACTTATTTCGGCTAGGACCGAAATAATGTTAGATGGTAAATTACTAAACTAATAGCTACTCTACTCTGATCTCAGTGTTTAGTGAAAGTGACTCAGCACAGAGAACATTCCTCAGACATATGCTTGTTTGTGTACATCAACATCATAGATCAGAGACAGAATAGTGATTTCGTTTTACTAGCTTTAGCTGCCCCCTCCCAAAACATTTTACCCCGGGGCGCACTTGGAGGGCCCGAAACCAGATTTTGTCCGCGCAAAGCGTGGACATAAAATTTCAAAAATTTTCGCGGCTTCGGCGCGTAATTAACCCAATTTGTCATTTTAGACGTTTAAACGCCCCCTCCCTACTTCTCCCCCTCCAGAAATTTTGGGCTCGGAAAAGGCAGGCCACCCCCCACAAAAATCAACAAAAAAGTAATATATACGTACATTAGCATCACGATAGGAATGATAGTTGGGTCCCTTGGCCCACTCAACCACAATGCGATGCCCGTGGAGGTCGCGTCCATCCTCGTAGCGAACTGCGTCCTGAAAAAAGTAAGACTCAAAAATTATGACCAATACACGACAGTTTCAATAAACTAAACTTAAGAGTATAACACTTTTGTCGCTGAACTTCAATTTAATGGACACTACTCTATTGCCAAATATACAATTTGGCTCCCTTTATAATTTAAGCATTTTACTGTTATAAGACAGTAGGCAAAACCATATTCATACTAACTCAAAAGATAGGAAAACCAATAAGGAAGAAAGAAGTACGCAATAGTCATTTCCAAAAACAACAATAAAAAGTGGAAAAAAGTCAAAAACTCCCCCGCGTCAAGCAGACTTCTCATTCAAAGAAGGACTGCTGACAAACTTAGAACAACTGCTTACCACTGACTGACTGAAAAGAAAAAGCAATGACGATTGAGAGAGAGAGATACACTGGGCGGAAAGGTGGTGAGCATTAAGAAAGCATTGGAGCACGTCTTGGATTTAGCCGAGCAAAGATTCGCGGGTAGGTGGAAGGCTTAGAGAGCGAGAGCGAGAGAGCAGCGGCACACATCGTGTGATTTGGAGGATTAGCATAAACTTCCTTCAGACTTATGTAAGACTCTGACCCAGGTTCAGATCCGACACACGGATACAAGCAATTGTAGTGGATTTAGAGCAATGATTTAACACATTGTAGTAGAGCTTTTGAGAGGAGATTCATACAACAGCAGCGCGACAGAGAATTTGACTGAGATTCGTAGATAGTGTAGATGGTAGACACGACAGAGAGACACAAAGCATTGACCTCTGATGATTATGAATGGCGAAAAACAAATTGGGATACAGCAAAAATAAATGCATAAACTGATTTATATTACATGAAACATAGTAGGCATACACATTTTTAAATAATTATATAATCGTAGGGATTATATACTGCAACTTATAAACGTACAATATCAGGTGCACCAAATCTAAACAATTATCCAGGATTTCAAAAGTGCGGGGGGTTCAACCCAAAAAATGAGGCGCGTGTCCGGACCTATATAAATCTTTTCTAAATTTGCCCTTAAATTATTCTAAAATTTCTTTCTGTCCCCAAAAGCGTAGGTGATAAAAATATCAAATATAGTCAGGGGGGGGAAGAAAAACATGAATAGGGAAGCAAGCCTCCAACTTCTTCGCTTGGATTTGGATAGGTTTGAGTATGTACCGTGGGCAAATACCTATCCAACCGTATATTCAAACTTCTCTTATACATCACTCAGCTTTGGCAGTAACAGGATTTGTCCAGGTTTTTTGCCCGCAAATCGGGGAAAAAACATGGTGCGGGGAAAAACATGGCACAAATTTCTACCAACCAACCATTTAGAGTGGTTTAAAAGCACTGTCTCAGCTGCTTTTAACGTGCAAAACTACCTAGGCACCATTCTAACCTCACAGCAAGCTTAAAACCCGATTTTTTTGGTCAAAATGCTAAATCCGCCGTACCTAACCTGTCTGGGCATGAAACCTGATGGGAACTGGCCATAATATGCAGAATATCACTATAAACAAGTTAGATGTGTTAAAAATTGCAAAATTCCATCATTTTGTAAGTTTTTTCAAAATTTTCATTTTTACCATAGAATAGAAGCTGACGAAACCTGGCATGTTGATGCTGCAAATCAAATTTTCGAGCTAGAAGCTTCAAAAATGCTCAAAGTTGGCATATTTTGAGGTTTTTAGTGGTTTTAAAGCATTCTCTTTCCAATAGAAGCATTAGTTACGCCTTCCTGAAGCATAGGTACATTTAAAATTTTAAAATGTGAACACCATGTTGTTTCCCCGCTCTAGTGGACCCTATGTGTGGGGAAAATACATGGTCAAATTTTTTACTGGGTGTACGCAGGGGAAAACTACTATTGCCATGTGATAGAGCAAGTCAAATTATGCCCGCATGCCAATTTATAGTAGCCAAAGGTTGATAGTTGGTTAGATATATACTTGCAAACTTTCGAAAATCCTTAGCATTTTGGCAATTATTTTGGGAGGTCAACTTTGGTCAAGTACTGTACTTACAGAATCAAACTTAGAAACCAATCTGGTACTGTAGGGTATACTTCTAGACTTGCTCTTTCTAATGGGCTATATATACTAGGCAGCTGCAACTGCTATGGTTGGGGAGTAGGCGACCATGTTTTTCCCTTTCTTTTCCGTCATGTTTTTCCCCCTCTGACTATAGTGATTTTCTTGTACGGCCATCATTTATTACGGGGAAATAACGCGATGGGGGGAACAAATGAATCCATCTAAGATAATTTATGGTGCACTGAAACTGAACCACGGTAAACTGCAAGAATGTGGTCAGCGAGTGGGTACTGGCCTAACACTCTACTAAAAACTAAAAGCAAGCATTTATATATTCAATATTAAATAAAGTATAAAAATCCTTACCTCCGCATCTCGAAGGTCTTCGAAGTCCACAAATGCATATGCCAGACCATAACCTAAAATTTGAACAAGGTACATATATATACGTACATACGTAACACGTATCATAGGGGTCGCAGCATATCATATTAATACAAAAATCCCTACACCAAAATAAACCCACCCACCAATCCCCACCCCACTCCAAATTTAACACATCATTCATATATTCAATTTCACCTATCCTTTCCTTAAAAATTTCCCCACCTTATCCATATTTACCTTCTCTATTTAATTCTATTATCAAACTTTTTCCCCTCTTTCACTATCTCCCCTAAGTATATCTTATTCCATCCCATTTAAAATCCTACTTTTTCCCCCCCACCCCCCCCAACCCAAAATACCATTTTTTTCTCCACAATCCTTTATATTAAAATAATATATAACTACTAATATAATCTCTCTCTCCCCCACACCCCCCCCACCCTCCCGCCCCCCCCCCCAGTCCCTCCCCAAACCTCCGCGTTCTCCTTTGCCCTTTATTCAATCCCCCTCACTCCTAAAAATTTCCCCCCTTATCCGATTTTTTTTCCTTCCCTTTAATTCTATTTCCCGGACCTGCCCGTTTCCCCCTTGTGCACATCGAGTTTAGTATATTCGATTTCACCCCGTTCACTTTCCGTTAAAAAGTTGTCCCCGGACCGGTTATGGCGGTTGATGTTTTTTTTTCCGGTTTCTCCTATTTAATGGTCGTATTGTCCTGACTTTCCGCCTCTTTCCGTAATCTGCGCGGGGCCGGCCTAAACGGGGCGCTGTCCCCCCCCCCCTTTTCTTTACCCCCCAGCCCCCAGCTTTTTTCCCCCCGCCCCGCCCCCCCCGCAGCGGCGCCGCAAGGCCGCCCCGGGCCGAAAATTACCAATTTTGGTGTCCCTGCCCCGCACCGAGCGCGATAAGCGGGTGGCCGTTTCTTTTTAAATTCCAAAACCACCAAAAATGAACCAACCAAAAAACCAAATCTCCGTTCCCTATCACTTCCCATGCGACCACAGTGGCCGGTCAAAAATGGTGAAAATTCGAAAAATGAAAAATCGAAATTTCTCGCTGTGTATTCAACTAGAGCTCAATTCTTTCATACAAAGGTTTTCTGGCACGGCGAATTGATTCCCGTAAGCAGTTTTGCCGTCGGACCCACCCATATTGCTGGGCTGGTTCCACTTTGCTGTCGGGAGGGTCAAGTCGGTACCGACTTCCAAGAACACCATATAGGACTGTGCATAGCCTTTGCGTATAATTTATTTACGTACAGCGTGCAAATATTAGTAAGACAGTATAGTATAGCTAGTACATATGTACGGTTCATAGTAGGCTTTACTTGGCCTCTCAAAACTTTGTCCATAGGGGTTTTCTGGTGCGCCCAGCTCATTTCCGGAGTCCGTTTTGCCGTCCGACCCACCCATTTTGCTGGACTGGCTCCACTTTGCCGTTTGAAGGGTAAATCGGGTAGGGGGTCAAGTGGTCAAAAATAAGATTTTTCAAAAGTGGTCAAATTTGGTACCAAATGAAAGCCCTAAGCGAGCTGAGAAACTTTTGTCATAGAACTGCATGCTCAAAGTGGCTGTAGAGTGCTGTGGTGGGGTGGGTTGGGGACTTAGGCGATTTTGGGTCAAAACTAAAATTTTTCAAAAGTGGTCAAATTTGGTACCAAATGAAAGCCCGCATCGAACTGAGCAACTTTTGTCATAGAAGTGCGTACCTAAAGTGGCTGTAGAGGGCTGTGGTGGGGTGGGGTGGGGACTTAGACGATTTTGGGTCAAAAATTAAAATTTTCAAAAGTGGTCAAATTTGGTACCAAATGAAAGCCCGCATCGAACTGAGCAACTTTTGTCGTAGAAGTGCGTACCTAAAGTGGCTGTCGTGGGCTGTGGTGGGGTGGGGTGGGGACTTAGGCGATTTTGGGTCAAAAATTAAAATTTGCACAAAAGTGGTCAAATTTGGTACCAAATGAAAGCCCGCATCGAACTGAGCAACTTTTGTCATAGAAGTGCGTACCTAAAGTGGCTGTAGAGGCCTGTGGTGGGGTAGGGTGGGGACTTAGGCGATTTTGGGTCAAAAATTAAAATTTTCAAAAGTGGTCAAATTTCGAGTCAAATGAAGGCCCGCATCGCACTGAACAACTTTCGCCATAGAACCACCCACCCAAACTTGCTGTGTCGGATTTATATACTTTCTTTCTCAACCGGATTAAACGACAGACATAGGCCCAACACACATATTATCCCCTTTTGTGCGGAGCATTTTTGTTACTTGTATATATATACGTAAAAGCTAGACAGTTAGTTAACGCGAACATGTTTTAAGCGAAGGGACTTATGCTTATAAGCTGGGTCTTTTTGCAGGTGCCCCCCGAAATCGCCCCTCCAGGAATTTTTGCTCCATCCCGGGGTGTTTTGGTGGACCAAATTTTTGCGAAACAGCCAATTTTTAAAAAGTTGCGTTCTGCATTTCTACGCGCAAAATACGCCATAAATATATACCAATTTTTCCTATTAGCTATTTGCTAGCTTTTTGCTATATGCTACCAGCTATACCACTAACCCTAGACTAGAGCCTAGCATTTGTAGACATCTCGACATTTTTCACCTCCAGGATCTGCCCCTAACTGCGCAGTGTTCATCACTATGTTAAAAATGTATCAAAAATGTATACAAAAATTATCAACACTTACTTCCAAGCTTCATGTCGCACCGAGTCAGACGTCCATAGCGCGAAAATATCCGCTGCAATTCCTCCGTCCGAGTGTCTCGACTCAATCGACCAATGAAAATCTGGGATCTTCGAGCAACGTCGCCCATGCTGACTTCTCAAGTGTACAGACAGAGGTTATGGAAAGCAATTGGAAAACAATCTGCAATTGGACACCAGAAGAATATCTGAAACAAAAACAATATCTTTACAAACGCCATAAAATTGCCAATGTCAGACAACGCCGCCATTCTTTCGAAATATTGTCATTCAGAACTCCAGTTTCCATCGATCTGGGGCGCCCGCCCATAGGTGTAATTGGGGGGGTGGTTTGGGGGGGGGGTCGTGGGGGGGTTTGGGGGGGGTCTAAAAAGGGGCCCCCCCCAAATTCCGGGGAGGGGGCCCCCACCCCAAATCCCCGTTACACCTATGCGCCCGCCCCTCCCCCCGGTATTTCATAGCATTTTTTCGGAGGGGGAGCATCCCCGGCCCCGGAGGGGAGGGATGATTTTTGATGAGCCAAAATCAGGTATATATATATATACGTATACTAGGGGGGAAAATGCCCTCGACGGGCAACCAAACCGGTAGAATAGGGAAATACTTAGAAAATACACGGTGCATGTTTACAATATTGCGATTTTGCTGATGCGGAAAAATGCCGTTTCTCAGCGACTAATAAAATGACAGAAACCAGCTTTGTGTGCCAATGGGGAATCTACTTGGCGACTAAAATGACAGAAACCAGCTTTGTGCGCCGAATAGGGAATTCCCTCCTTCCGCCCTATTCGCGCGAGCTTTGAAGCCTATTTTGAGGTAATAAATTATCATGGAGAGCTTCAGTATCAGAGCTTCAGATGGGTTGCAAAAAATTCGAAAAGTCAAGAGGAAAAACCCACTCGCATAATTGCGGGAAAAACTCACTCCCAGTGTGGGCTTACCGGGATGAGCTATGATATAGAATTTTAATAGCCTATCTTTAAGAGCGTCCAAAACTACCCTGGAAGGTGATTATTGTATAGACCCGCTGCTTCCTAGCAATTTTTGGGACTTAAAAATTTTGGTCCGTCCAAGTGCTGAAATTTGGCAAACTTTGCCGGGCCAGCCTGACTGAAGTCCTGAACTACTGAAAAGACCTAAACCAAAACGGATTTATAGAGGTCGGGGAAAAACCAGAACTACTCCGTGGACCCCCCACTTTTTTGGAGGTCGCCGGGTCGGCATAGGTGAACCAGGCTACAGTTTACCCCCTGTGAGACCCCCCCACGCCACGGAGAGGCCAGACCCCCCTCCCCTCCCCGGCTCCCCCCCTACCCGGCCTCAACTACTCCCCCCCCAAGCCGAGCTCAAACCCCCCTCCCCCCTAAAACTGGGTCCAAACCAAGTAAAAAATGCAAAATTTTTGAAAAATTTTTTTGCAATTTCTGAAAATTTTTGAAAAAAATTCGAAAAAATGGATGTAAATCAGCTATAAACAGCTAAAGATGGTAATTAATAGCAATTAAAAGGTAATATACGCAATTAATCTGGGCTAATTTAAGCATATTTTAGCACAAATTTGTCAATTGTCAAGCTCAAGCACTGTTTTCGCATACGAAAACTATTGGCAGAAGCTTTTGAGTACGTTTAATGTACGAAAAAGGAGCATTTTAGCTAAAAAAACTAGGGTACAGTTTAGGGGGGGGGGTCCGGGGGTCCGGTTTAGGGGGTTTATGCGGGTCGGGGGGAGTAGTTGAGGAGTCCCCATAGGCATAGGTGTGGCTGGGCAAAAAATCTGGGGGGGGGGAGTTCCGACGGAGGGTGGGAGGGGGGGGTCCGCCCAATTTCCCAATAAACCCCTAAAGTTTCGATGTTTTTGCCATTTTTGGCCACTTTTTTGGCCAAAAATCGGGGGCCAGAGCTTACTAAAGTCTGAAAAATCTGGGGGGGGGGGGGTCGCGAAAATTTGTCAATTTGGTGTGGGGGGGTACCCACCATAGGTGTAGGTGGGGGGTTGGGGGGGGGGGGGGGGGGGTAGCCCCCCCCCCCCAGAGCCTTTTTTTTCAACCCTCCCCCAAAACTTTTTTGGGGGGGGGGACGTGCCCCCCCCCCGGGGGGGGGGGGGGTAGTCGCGTCCGAGGGCGCGAAAAATGGCCAAAAAATTGGGTATTTTTGGGTAAATTTCGAAAAAAATTTTCAAAAATGTCAAAAATTTTTGGCTTAAACGGTTTATTACTATGAGAAATACACGTTTTTAACTGTATTATGGATCTTATAACTCAATATTGTCCTTATTTTGGACTTGGAAACATGTTGGCAATCAAGTTTTGGAGTTTAAAAAAACCCACTGTCTAATGTTAAAATTACTTTATGGTTGGATGTTTTTTATCATTAGAAACGGCTGAAAATACGATTTTTGGCGTAAAAAATGAAAAATTTTTTTGGGGGAGGGTTGGGGGGGGGGTCCTGCGGCATAGGTGTACCTTGAGAAAACGTTGGGGGAGGGGGTACCCTAAATTAGGGTGGGTGGGGTCAGCCTGTTTGGGGTGGGGTGGGGTCCGGAACAATCGAATTTGGGGGGGGGGATAAAAAATCTTTTGGTCAAAAATTTAGAAAAAATTCGCAAATTTGCTAGAAAAGCGTTATTTCCAACTAAAAATCAACAATATTTCTTCATTTTTGCTCATTTGTTCGAAAAAACTTGGATTTTTTGAAGAAATTTTTGAATTTTTCCAAAAAATTTCGAATTTTTACTAATTTTGAGGCAAAATTTTCAAAATTTTGAGGGTGGGGTCTGGCAAATTTGGGTGGGTGGGGTCTGGAATTTGGCAATTTGGGGGTGGGGTCTGCCCCCAAAATTTCGAGGGTGGGGTCGGCACTTTCCCATTTGGGGGGAGGGGTTCCCCCCCCCACCCCCCCCAGGTACACCTATGCCTGGGGGGGGTTGGGGGGGGTCGCCAGAGGGGGCCCCCCCCAGAAAATGTTGGGGGGGAGCCTCCCCCACCCCAAATCTCCGTTACACCTATGCCCCCCACCCCCCCCCCCTCCCCCCCTAACACATCTATGCCCATAGGTGTACCACCTGTTTGGGTTGGGGGGAGTAGAAGGTCCAAATTTGGCTCGGGGGACCCCACCCAAATCCGAAATTTGTGGGGGGAGGTCCCCTCCTAAACTGTACCCAAATTTTTTTAGCTAAAAATGCTCCTTTTTCGATGTACAGTACATTAAACGTACTCAAAAGCTTCTGTCAATAGTTTTCGTATGCGAAAATAGGGCTTGAAAATTGGCAAATTTGTACTAAAATATGCCTAAATTAGCCCAGACTGTGGTTTATAATTGTGTATATTACCTCTTAATTGCTATAAATAATCATCTTTAGCTGTTTGTAGGTGATTTATAGCCTATGTTTCTAATTTTTTTCAAAAATTTTCAGAATTGGCAAAATATTTTTCAAAAATTTTGCATTTTTTGCTTGGTTTGGACCCAATTTTAGGGGGGGGAGGGGGGTTTGAGCTCGGCTTGGGGGGGAAGTAGTCGAGGTCGGGTAGAGGGGAGGGGGTCTGGCCTCTCCGTGGGGGGTCTCACAGGGGGTAAACTGTAGCCTGGTACACCTATGGGAGTCCCCACCCCAATCCCCCCCCCTTTACACCTAAATATAGGTTAGGTTATATATAGGTTATATATAGGCTAAAACACAATATAAAAAGTAAAATTCTATTTGCTGCATATAACTTCCAATTACATTTAATTTTAATTGCTGTAAATTACGTACAATGTCCGCATCGGATTAGGAAAAAGAAATTTGGAAAAATTAAATAATACTAGAACCAAAAGATGTCATCCATCACTTCAAATAACCTTTAGTTTTTATCCTTAAACCTGCCTACTTTTGATGAGCGTACAGTAGCAATACGTTCATTTATGCAACCACCCCATTTAAGTTTTTATTATAGATATTAACCTGAAGAGTCTTTGCTGAAGAGAATTTTTCTGTTTTCACTGTAGTGGAATCTCTACAGTATCTTATAGCTTCAGTTAGTGTTCGATTATTTATATTTAGTTTGGAGGACATCTCCTCGCTGAGAATGAAAAGGAGTAAACGCTTAAGGTGGTGATTCCTTTCGGGCACATATTGTTGTTTGGCGGCGTAAATCAAGATGAAATTTGATGAAACTTTCCGGAATAAGTTCTTTTAGCGTTCTAACATCCTCCGCGCAATCCCGATTCAAAAATTCCAGATTTTCGGTCAGAGTGGTTTTTCCCAATTTCTGAACGTTTGGCAGCGGCTATACAGTTATGACTGTATTCATTCGAAAGATCTCGTTGATCTTCACATTTTTGCTTTTAAAAGTAAGTTTCTAGCTCTTCTCTATCGTGAGATATAGCCGATTTTCTTGTTTTGGCGTCGAAAACTTGTCATTTTTGCAGAAATCAAATTATCCAACATTTCTTGAACTACGCAAGCCTTAAAATCAAACTAAGGTCTCGATCTGAAGGTCTCACAGGGACAAATTATCCGACGCATGATCGTCTTCCAACTGCTATCCTGTATTTTGCTATCATAAAAATGTTGTTTTTGCAATAACACGACCAATTTTTTCCAAAGATTGTGGAGCATTCACCATGCAAGTTGGAGGGCTGCTACTGAACAAAAGTGTTCTGCACAAATATACCCAGGGACGATTTTTTAGTTGCCCCGATTGCTGCTTTCTAGCTAAAGTAATCGCTTGACAAATTTGGAAAAAGTAGGCAAAATACAGGTTACGCACACATTTCAGCTCATTTCTCTATAACGAAGAACGATTTCACAATAAATAAAAAATCGTCCCCAGCTATTTAATGGAGGTATCGAATGATATAACCGATGTGTCGCGAAAAAATTTACTTGGGTGTGCAAAAATTCAGGAAAATTATACTACTTCTAAAATGTGTTAAAAATATTTTAGAAACGCAACATTAGTTTCGTGGCATGCATTAAAAAGAGAAGATGTCAAGCTACATTTTGATATAAAAATGGCTTCTTAACTCCAAGTAATGAATGAGTAATAATGGTGCAAACTTTATGTGACCAAAGGGAATCACCACCTTAAACCATTTGCACTAAGTATTGCAATTAATACCGGATTTTGGAGATTTTTCAGAAAAGGTCTCATAACTCGATAAATATTGCCATTTTATACTTTCTGCTAGAATTTGTAGAAAATTCGCAGATTTTGCTCAGTTGGGGTAGATGCCAATACAATGTTGGTACTTTTCTGAGGTAAATCCTCTTGGACATCATCGTAGATTCAGCAAGAATCTGACCCCGTGTTAGTGTATGCCATATAAAAGGTGTACACATTTTGTATTATTGGTAGAAATCGGGGCATGTAGACATTAGACTACTTGGCACCTGGCCTGGCACAACAAATGAAAGAACGAACGAAACTAAAATGTGTCACTACAGCACCTCCGACCCGAAATATTCAAAAATCAGGAACTGATTCCAAACAAGTTTGCTTTGAGCTGCTCCCACCATTTCTTGTGCATGCAAATGCCGGTGTCAGAGGAAAAATTTTTCGGAGGGAAAGATTCCACGGGACACCCACACCGACAAATGTTTGTTAATGTGTCACTATTTATGGCATAATTTAGCATATTTTGTGCACATATACAGATTCATGACGAAAGGACTTTCAACAGATTGTGAGAGTGCGAGACAGTCTCTATAAACGGAATCAATGGTCACGACTGCAAACTAAAGACTCCAGAGAGTCCCAAAATAAAAAATGAAATGCCCCTGCATGGTACAGTTTTGGTCAAACATTCTGGGGAAAGCACGGCAGAAACTATTTTTGAAAGGACATAACAAAAGTGAGAAAAGGCATCTAAGATCTATGTAGTGTTTGTTGAAAAACGTTGTTGCAGATCGATCAGAAAATTCAAATGCATCCATACCAAATTTGAATTTCACTAAAAGTTCGATGTTGGAAAAGCTAGCTTGTCTTTTGCACAAATAGTATTAGGTTTTGTGTAAAATAGTCTAAAGTTTGAAACAATTCCATGCAGCCTAGCGTCCTGTGGTGCCATCAGAAGTTGGTGTTGTCGGTCCAAAGCTCGACATGACACGTACACAAACTTCGCCTCGTCCTGATCGCTATGCGCAAGGTACGGAACACAAATTTTCCAGAAACAGTTCGGACATATAGTGCTTTGATATCGTGTAAAATAATCTCTAGACCATTGTATTCTTTTCTGTGCGGTACAATCAAAGTGCGACAAATGACAAGTGTTGTAGTTGTAGGTCTATACGGTAGGAGGTTAACTAACGTCTAATGAGCTGTGGTTTACCAAATGAACCCAACTTTGCTCCAATTAATACTCCCAGTATCTGTCTTAACTTTTGTAAAAATTACGTGTTTTCGTAGTGATACCAAGATGTGCAGAAAGCTAGGTCACTAAACCTCGATCCACTGTTTAGAAATGCTAGATGTATTTCTCGAAGTATGGACGGCGAATGGCGATCGCTCCAAAAAGCTAAGACAGTTGTAAGCGCATACAGAAAGAAGGAAGCGTCACATCGAAAAACGGTTTTCATATTAAGATTCCTCAGGTCAAATAACCCCTATAAGCACCTTGTCGGCCAAATCGGAGACAAACAATTTTGACCCAATTTTTACTGCGCTTAGGGGCCTTTTCGCTTAGCGAGAGTTAAAATTATAACTCAATCCTTTTCGCGCACAGGGTTAAACAAGTTAATCAGTTCATTTTAACTCGCCTGCAGGGTTAAACTAGTTAAAAAATTTAACGCTACTCGGCCCTTAGCCAGCTTTTCAGGCCTAAAAATAAGGGTTATTTCTAACACACTAACCAGAAAACCAAAGCCCTCGAAACTTACCCACAGTTTGCCCCTATTAGAGCCTAATATATAATTGGTGAAAAAACTGGAGTAGGCTAGGGCTGTCAATTTTATTACAGCAAAAACGGCGCACGGTCACATCACAACTTTTTGCCACATTTCAAACTTTGAGCTGTTATAGCTGAAGAAGGAAGCGGAGATGAAACCGGGTCACCGAGTCAGTTCGGGTCACTATATTGCCCGGGTCATCGGGTCAGGAGCTCTGACCCGGTATTTTTAGTTGTAGACGTTTTTTTCGTATTAAAGCATAATTATTCAGAATTCTTGGCATTTTTGCAACACAAAACTTTAATAATCACTCAAAAACAAGCACTACAAATAAAAAATTGATCCAGATTTGGAAAATACTAGTCGCAGTAGCAGTGTTGTGGCTGTCATAATACATATATTTGTAAATAGTCTTCTGTCGAACTTGAAATTATAATTTTGAAACCTAGTATTGCGTACGTTTTAATTAGAAAAATGAAAGCCAAACCCGGGCTCAGATTCCTCAATCTTTGTTTTTAAACCTGAAGGTTTCTAAATTGCGCCACCGTGGGAGTCTACAGATGATCCTTCACCACTGCTCTCAGTTTTGGGGATTTTCGAAAGAAAACTGTGAGTGAGAAAATGTAAATAAAATCAGGTTTGCCAATTCTGCGTTTCAAAATTCGTTTTTCCAATTCCACAGGAATATAGGTACCTCCAGAAAACAACTTGTAGTTTGAGTCTGCTTTGGTTTTATTTGCCCTATTGCTTGACTTGATCTATATATAGTCCTAGTTATGAGGTTATTTTTCCTAGTTATAAGCAAAAAACATTTTTAACAAAACCGGCATTGTTTGGCAAGCGTCTCATGTGGCCCATTACGCTTTAGTTCAGGCGTCTGGTGTGGCCCGTTTTTTTGTGCGCCATTTTCGCTAATTCCAACAACATAGTGAACGGAAAAGTTGTAGATTTGACTGTGGGAAATGAGATGAAGCGGATAGGTGATAGTTTAGTGCTGTTTGACAGTAACAGGCAACTAAAGTGTGTTTCATTAGTGCGAACTGGATTTGTTGTTTCTTGTTTGCTCAATATTTTTTGCTGTTTTGACGTATTACTGCACGAAGCTTTTTCAGTGCTAGAAGGAGCTCCGCTCAGTGCAGTTAACGGATAGGTTTTTGTAAAATATGTGCATAAGGTTGGTATAGTTTAGCTTGCAGAAAAGTTTCTATGTTTATAAGGTTTCTTGTAACGGTGGTTGAGGTTTAGTTTTAGCTAATGCGCAGGCTGTCATCATATTGTAGACTTACGTAAGGCAGATGCTTTGTTTCAGTTGATGCTCCATTCCTTAGGTTAAATGGGAGCGGGGACTGGGGAGGTATACCAGGCTACAGTTTGCCCCCTGTGCGACCACCCCCCCACGTGAAGGCCAAACCCCTCCTCCCATACCCGATCTTGACTACTTTCCCCCCCCCCATAGTTTCCCTGGAACTTTGGGTCTCGGGGGGGGGGGGGTAAATCTTGGCCGACCTCCGAAATGTGATGGGGGGTACCCCCCCCCAACCCCCCCCCCAGAATTCGGACCTCAGAAATTTTGAAAAATGGCCAAAAAATGCAAAATTTTCTGTAATTTAGCCCTTTTTTCATCAAAATAAGGCTTGTTCTTAACGTTTTAGGTGTTTTTGCACCGTTTAAAAGCGATTTTAGGTCAAAAGTTTAGAAAAATTTTTCAAAAAATGACCATTTTTCGACCAAATTTAGCTAACTTTTTGGGTCCAAAAATCGTTGGGGGGGGGTTCGGGGGGGGGTAGCCAAAAGTTGGGGGAGGGTAAGTCAAAAAATCTTGGGGGTGGTAAATTTGGTCAAGATTTTTGGGGGGGGGATACCCCCCCCCCCCCCCCCCCCCCAAAGGAAACTATGCCCCCCCCCTAAAGGCGAGCTCAGACTCATACCAGACTTCCCCCCTAAAATGGGGTCCAAACAGAAAAAAATCCAAAATTTTAGCAAATACTTTTGCAATTTTTCACAAATTTTCTGAAAACATTGGCTAGAAATAGTTGAAAACGCTAAACAATAGGTTTTAAAACGCAATACGAGTGGTTTTTGATTAGATTTATGTCGAAAATAGCAGATTTTACGTCGAAAAACGCCATTTTTAGCTGAAAAAATTGAGTAGTTTGGGTACAGTTTTTGAAAATTTCCGATTTTTGAGACCCCGCATGCCAGAGTTGGACTTTTTACTCCCCCCCTCTCCAACTATAGTTTCACCGGAAATTTTGGTTGGGGGGTAAACTTCGAAAATTTGGTGGTCGAGTGGTCGACCCCCGAAATGTGATGGGGAGTACCCCCCGAACCCCCACCAAAATTCGGACCTCAGAAAATTCAAAAAATGGCCTAAAAACGCAAAATTTTCTGTTTTTTAACGCTTTTTTTGTCGAAACAAGGCTTGTTTTTATCGTTTTAGGCGTTTTTACACCGTTTTAAACCAATTTTAAGCCAAAATTTGAGAAAAATTTTTCAAAAAATGACCATTTTTAGCAAAATTTAGCTAACGTTTTGACCCCAACCAGTGCTTGGGGGGGGTAACCAAAAGTAGGGGAGGGACAGTTCAAAAATCTGGGGGGAGGGTAAAGTTGGTCGAAAATTTTTGGAGGGAGTACCCCCCCCCCCCCCCGGTGAAGCTATGACTCCAACCCAAACAGGTGGTACACTACGGTTTGCGGTGAGTAACCCCCAACCATTTTTCCAAACCATCGCCAAAAATTTTTGGGTTGGTAGTAGGGGGAGAGGGGGTTGGTAGTCGCTCCCCGAAGGTGCGAAAAATTGACCAAACATCGGGCATATATTTTTAGGGTAAATTTTGCAAATTTTTTCAAAAATGTCGAAATTTTTGGCTTAAAGTGTTCATTATTGCGAGAAATATTATATATATATATATATACGTCTTCAACAGTTTTATGGACTTTCTGGCTCAATACTGACCTTATTTTGGAGTTAGAAACATGTTGGTAATCATGTTTTCAAGCTTAACACTGTTTGGGTGGGGGGAGTAAAAAGTCGAAATCTGGCTTGGGGGGTCTCAAAAAACAAAAATCTGTGCCCATATACTGATGTAGCATACTGATGTAGGGATCCAATGCTGGCTTATTTTTAGGTCAAAATTTATGGGGGGGGGGCTCAAAGTTGCCCCCCATCGATGGGGACACTAGCGTAGCCAGAAAAAAATTTCGGGGGGATGGAATCCAAAAATTTGCAAAAATGGCGGAGCCCCCCAGAAGCTGAAAAATTTTTCTATTTCGTGACCTTCGTGAAATTTTTACAGAGCATTCCTTGAAATTACAATAATATTTAAGGCACCGTGCTTGTTTATGCACCTAAATAATGCAGAAGGTGGGCAAAGTAGACCAAATAGGGTAATTTGTACCCATTTTTTAGTGCGAAACACGCATTATAATGGTATAATACGCACATTTCGCGCCGAAGGCGCGAAAATTTTTTGAAAACTAGGCGTTTACACGCGTGGCAGGAAAAAATTCCTGGGGGCAACACAATTTCGGGGGGGGGAATTCCCCCATTCCCCCCCCTGGCTACGCGCCTGGATGGGGGGCTCACCAAAATTGGGGGAGGGCATATTTTTGGAAAAAATTTTGCAAATTTTTACGTCGTTTTTTGTGTAAAAATTGCCAAAAATCGCTAAAAATGACTAACTTTAGGTGTTTTTTACGTTAAAATTGCGAAAATTTCGTTAATTTCGAAAAATTTTTGAAAATGTAGGGTAAAAATGGTGAAATCTGGCAATTTTTTGGGTTATGGGGGGGAGGTTGCCGAGTGGGGGGCCCCGCCCCACCCCCCCCCAGTAAAAATAAGCCAGCAATGTTACCATCGTAAAGTACTCGAGCGTATGTACTTCAAGTACCACCATACTTTTGGTTAAAATTCTGAACTTCGGAATTTTGCACTAGGCGAGAGTTACCGTGCGGTTTTTTTTTCTCGGTTAATAACGCTTATATATTGGAAGTGCATTTTCTAGCGAAGTGTTGGAACGATGTGGGCTGTGGGCATTTTGGTCCAATGCTACTAATCGATTTTTGGCCGTTTTGGGCCCGGTCTCCGGTCCGGACCCCTGGCCAGGGCGCCACAGGGGTCCGGGCGAAACCTACTATAGCCTATGCTGTAGTGCCCCCTCACCCCACCCCAAATTCCAAATAAGAAAGACCTTCTCACTGTGTATAAGAGGTTAAAGTTGGAGTTGCGACACGGTAGGGCCCACCACCATCAGGGTGCCCCAGGTCCTACAGCGAAACTAATGGGCCTTTTAGATTCACCATATAGGGGTTCCTATTCGAATACAAAACCTCAGCCCAGCAGCTCTTATGTGTAGGGCTTCACAGTCCATAGGTCCAGAGTCCAGACCCCCCCTTTTACACACTAACAGGGCTCATACTCTTCCTGCTTTTCCTACTTTTTTCCTACTTTTTCTTCATTCCTACTTTTTTCCTACTTTTTGCTGAAAATTCCTACTTTTCCTACTTTTTACGAACGGATCAGAAAAATTTACAAGTGCCCTTAACGTTACTCACTGGATTTCAAAAAAATTTCGCGCCTTCGGCGGTATTACGTGTTCTTACGTCTACTTTTGTAAGGTAATAACATTTTTGCTTCCATGATTTCACCTGTTTATGGGAACGGCCAATGCCTAAAGTCTGACCAGAAATGTAGAAAGCGAAATTGTTTTCTTTATATTCACAATCGCTTCGTCAAGATAGCTATCATATTATATACATTTTCTGGACCGGAATGATGAAATTTTTCCTTTCGTGAAAAATATTTTTTGAAATTTCCCGTGCGATTTCATTGAGTGCCGCTTTTATATGTCCAGAAATAAGGTATATACATGCTACTACAACATTTTTCAGGAAAATTTTCCCCTTGACCGAAAGTTCTACACACCAAACTTCAACTTTGGTTAAAACTTCGATTTTCAAAATCCTTTGATCTTTGCCGTTTTTTTAGTCGCCGAGTAGATTCCCTATTCGGCGCACAAAGCTAGTTTCTGTCATTTTAGTCGCTGAGAAAGGGCATTTTCCGCTTCAGCAAAATCTCAATTGTAAACATGCACCGTGTATTTAACATTCAAGTCTTTCCCTATTCTACCAAGTTGGTTGTCCGTCGAGGGCATCCCCGCCATCTTGAAGCGCTTTTGAGACATAAAGAAAACAGATCTCGGTCCAAAACAGGCTAGATCCAAACTGACCATTTTTCGGAAACTGTTTTATTGCAAAATGTCGATAGTTTCAACTGTGCTGGTCCGTCGGTCAAGTATTGTCCATATTTGTACTCCTATGGAACATGTTATGCCCAGCGCAGAGCTGTCTGCGGAATCTCTACTTAAGCACAGCAACAAAAATGGGAAATTTTGAGAATCGCAACCAGATTGTTTTGAACACGGATTTTTCCCAACTCGTGCAAGCAATTAGAAAACTTAGACACACATTTTTGGGGCAATTGCTTGAAAGTTTTGGGAGAACTCAATTGACGAAATAGGTGAGAAAGGCTAAATTTGTTTTACAAAAGTGCATTTAGGTAAAATTGCTTCCTAAAGTGAAGGGGCGCACCCAAAATTTTGAAAAGGGAGGAGTCGAGCCTGGAAAAATTTCGCCTCGAAGCAGATGAAAAATTTTACAAATTGTGAGAAAATCCTTAATGGAAATCTGTAAGCGTATAATGATTAGAATAAAAAGCCGAGACGTTTTTCGACACTATGTAAAAAATAAACAATGGAAGACTTTTGAAAGATTTTTGAATAAAAATTTGAGAAGTTTTACGACATGAAAAAATCCATAATACAAAATTTTTAAGAAGATTTTAATTAAAGACCAAGAAAATATTATGAAATGATGACTAACGGAAACCTTCAAAAAGATTTGAAATACGAACGCTTACTTTGATAGGTACTTGATCAAAATATGTACGTATAAATTACTAATCCCGACCTGACCGTGGGCGCAAATATGTTTAAAATTGAATTCAAACACAAATGCTCTGCGGGAGGGGGGAATTTAAAAATTCAGGTAACAGACGCAACACAAAGCCTGAACTAAAAATGTAAGGCCGGTGGCGAGAAAAATTTAAAACACTGAGATAGAAAACTCTTTTGACGACCTATTTTTACTTTTATGCATTGAAAATAGCTCATTTTGAAGGTTTGAAGATGGATCTAATTGCAGTAACAATTTTTTTCAACTAATGGACGGCTCCACCCCCAGTGACCCCAGTGACCGACCCCTGGCCAGCAAGCCACAGGAGCCAGATTCGAAATTCTTATGCTTTGGCCCCATTAGGCCCATGGGGTAATACTCCACAGCCAACCCCAGCCCCATTGTCCCAGCCAAACAAAAGTTTACTTGAACAGAAGATTTGACCATTTTGGAAAAAACTATCTCCGAAAAAATCGAAATCCTGCTATGTACACAGACCTATGGGGAGGTCATACCTACTCCATACTCATTTCCCCAGAAATGGGGAAAAGGTTGTTCAAAAAAACCCCATATGGTATAGGAAATCTAAGAGCTCCGACCTCTAGGGTGGGGGCGAAAAAAAAGTGAGAGAAAGTCGTGCACTGAAAAATTCAATCTGCCATATCTCAAAAACGGCTCGGCCGATTTTGCTCAAATTTGCAGAGCATGGACCCCTCGTGAAGGGCTTTCTACTGGTGCAATATCAAGGCCCTAGCTCAACTCCTCCGCCGGCACCAGGGGAAACTATGTTCCAACACTGCGCAATACGCCTTTTTTCCCTATTCTAGGTAGTGCGCTGACGCGCACTACCTAATATAAACATAAGCAAATTTTGGAAATTTTTGAAATTTGCTTAATTTCTACAGTTTAACCATCCTGATCACATAGAATTAGTGTTTTTATTGCATTTAAAGCCAAACCCGACCTATTTTAGTGAAAAATTTAGCGGTTTTTGGCGAAATACCTGATCATTAGCTTTTCAACCTTTGAAGTTTTTCAAAAAAAACTTGAATAAAATTTTAAAATTTCATATATATATATATATATATATACGTATAATTAAAATGTTTCCGGTTTCGCAGTTCTATATAATATATATATATATATCATAGGGGTCGCGGCAGCGACCCCTGTAATATGTGTGAAAAGTGGCTGGAGACAGTGTAAAATAAGCTGCGCAGAAGCTGCGCAAAATCCTGCGCAGATTTCATGCGCAAATTGTAGAGCACATCGAGTTTGGTATATCTGTGAAGTAGGGATCGACCGGAACTCCAAAAAACCGGAACCGGAACCGGAACTGGCTTTAAAAAACCGGAACCGGAACCGGAACCAGCTCTTTAACACTACAAAAATCGAAAAATTTTTCTGACGTTTTGGACAATTTTTGCACAATTTTTCGCTTTTTTGTAGTTACTAGAACATTGTAATAACGTTTGAATTATATTTTATCTAGTTATTTCAATGCACGAACATGAAACTTGCAATTTCTTAAGAGATTTTTGTGTAATAGCATAGTTAAACTTTACTCTATAGCTGTAAAATTAATTAAAAATAAATTAAAATTTAAAATTAATTATACACGGTATGCTATATTTATATTATTCGAGTACATTTTCGATGAATAAACGGCATCTATATATATTTTTACATTCTGTGTACGAATTTCGATCAATAATTTAATCGAATGCAAGTTGACTTTATATACTGGCAAACAAAATTTAATTTCTTAATTAGTTAAGCTGAATTTTCAATGAAGCTAAATAAGGAGATAGAAACTGATTCCCGAAATTTTTGTAAGCACCAGAAATTGCTCTTACAGCTTTCAGCAAAATAAGTCAGAAACATGTTTAGTTTTTATCTGGCTTGTCTGATAATTTCTAGTCACAATCAAAAAGTTCACTTAACTTTACTAGAGCGCTAGGAAAAGTTGCAGTATTTTCAAAACGCAAAATAAAAAATAGTGATGTCATTTACATTTTTAGAAAACAAAATATATTTATTACAATTTTAGTTTACTTTTATTCTCTCTGTACTTCAGACAAAATTAAATTTTTTTGAAAATGGGCCAGTATAAAACGCAGACGCAGACACAGACGCAGACCAGCAGACTGGGGTATAAAACGCAGACTTTAGTGCAGACGCAGACTCGGGTATAAAAGGCAGACGCAGACTTTACTAAAGGTATAAAATGCAGACTTCATTGCAGACTTGCAGACTCGGGTATAAAAAGCAGACTTCATTGCAGACTTGCAGACTCGGGTATAAAAAGCAGACTTTAGTGCAGACTTGCAGACTCGGGTATAAAAAGCAGACTCGGGTATAAAATGTAGACTTTTGAGCAGACTTGCAGACCTGGGTATAAAAAGCAGACTTACGTATATATCATTGGGAAAAAGTTTGAGCGCTGTGCAAGAGCAAACGAGCTATAGCTGGGCAAAATGTTAATTTGGACTAGGTAGCGTGTTAATATCTATATGAGGTGTTTTTGCGTTAGTTCAGCAATTTTCTAAAAATTTTCAAAGTTGGGTGAAGCCGGTTTTTGCACAAATTTGACTTACAAAAACTTCACCAAAGAAAGGTTTCGTCGTGGCCTGAACTAACCGTTTATTGCACAGATTTCGCGTATAGATATTAACACAGTACACAAATAGAGGTTCAATTTGCATACACAAAATCCATGCTGCTGCTTGTGGATAGTTCATACTTTTGGTTACCGCGTTTGCGTGTTGCCTCAAAATACGTCATTTTCTCAATTTTTTGGATATAATGGTCCATAAGTCGGGTGAAAGCCGAGCTATTCCAACCAAATTCGGTGTGCCAGTTTGCACATATGAAAGGAAGATGTGTGCTAAATTTAACTGCAATTGCTGGTGTTTAACTGTGGATGCATGGCATGGCTTAGTTCGATGTCACGGAGGCCTAGAGTCAAAAAATGTCAAATTTTCAAATTTTTCAAATACAACCAAATTTTATATAAAATTGAAGCTCTCAATGTCCTGAACATTTTATCTTCTTGCACCAAGTCTCTACAAAGCAGTATGAGAAAGTTAAGCCGCATTTAAGTTTGAAGTACATAACAGTCGGAAGGAGCTTGATCAAATGGTTCAAACGCCGTTTCTCGCTCGTTGCTTGACGTATCATTGTCATTTGCACAGCAATAAATAGCCCAAGATAGAGGCTTCAATTTGATGTATTGACCATACAGTAGTCTTTTGTCATCCTATGTGTACACGTCTTCGAAGCCCTTAGCGAGGCATTAGTGGCGTAAATACTAAATTGTAGGGATTTGCACTGCAATATCTCTTAACTGGATTGACCCTGGACTCTAAAAATGTGTCTTGTTCTTGGGCACATATGGGGGTATATTACACCCGAAAATGAGCGAAATCGGTGACTATAAAATTTGGTACCCGGCGACCCCCCCCCCCTTAAGCTTGGTTCGATTGTGCCTGGGTGGGTCAATCGGTAGAGCGTTGGCCTAGATAGCCAAAGGTTGTGGGTTCGATCCCCACCTCAGGCCCGAATTTTTCGGGTCGGAGGTGCTGTAGTGACAATCTTAGTTTCGTTTGTTCTTTCATTTGTCTTGTCCATTACGGTTTGAAACGGTCGAGGTTTGCTCCCATCAGACTGTGTGGGCTGGCGCGAAAGCGTCTTCTAAAAATGTCACTACAGTTTGAGAACGAATTCCAACTTAAGCTTGGTTCGATTGTGCCTGGGTGGCTCAATCGGTAGAGCGTTGGCCTACACAGCCTAAGCCCATTCGGACCGCCTCCTGAGTTGGCAAGAGACGGCCGCAACCAGAAAGATACGTAGGCGTTCACCGCTCTGGGGTTTTCCCAATGATATATACGTAAGTCTGCTTTTTATACCCAGATTTGCAAGTCTGCTCAAAAGTCTGCATTTTATACCCGGATCTGCTTTTTGTATCCGGGTCTGCAAGTCTGCTCAAAAGTCTGCATTTTATACCCGAGTCTGCTTTTTATACCCAGGTCTGCAAGTCTGCTCAAAAGTCTGCATTTTATACCACAGTCTGCTTTTTATACCCAGGTCTGCAAGTCTGCATTTTATACCAAAGTCTGCGTCTGTTGTGAAGTCTGCATTTTATACCCGAGTCTGCTTTTGGGTCTGCGTTTTATACCCGAGTCTGCGTCTGCATGGGTCTGCTAAGTCTGCAGGTCTGCGTCTGCGTCTGCGTCTGCATTTTATACTGGCCCTTTGAAAATTACTGTTCTTGTACAAATTCCGTATTGTAAAATCTAATCTGGTTATGAACTTAGGTAACACCAGCTGTATATATATATACAAAATTGGACTTGTTTAGAACATCGGGTTTTAATTCCTTAGCTTGTTATTATATCTCAGTATAATTACTTTGTTATTGGAGTTTTCTGATTAAAATGCAAATGGTTCTTGCATGGTTGAAGTATAAATTTTCATCCATTAAGCATACGTATAATCCAAAAGTATTTTTCACAAGTTTCAAAGAAAGTCGAAATGCACAATTTCTCCAACTTGAATTAACGAAACCTTTTGGCTAGCTTCATCAGGATTTTTAAATTTTAAATTACGTTTCTTCAAAAGATTTTTAAAAAACCATTGCTATTTGTTTCATCCATAATTTTTGAAATAAGGCGAAAATTTTTGAATAAATCATATTCTGGTTGTAAGAGAATCGCAGTTTTTCAATAAGTTTTAAAGAAAGTTTGATAAAATTTTTGAAAATTTTAATAAAATTTTGCTTTTGATAATAGGCTAAAATTGGTTCCGGTTCCGGTACGTTTTCAAAAACCGGAACCGGAACCGGAACCGGAACCGGAACCAAAAAGTACCGGAACCGGAACCGGAACCGGAATTCCGGTCGATCCCTACTGTGAAGTTTCAGCCCCGTATCACTTCCCGTTAAAAAGTTGCGCCCCGGACCGGTTATGGCGGCGATGTTTTTTTTCCGGTTTCCCCTATTTGATGGTTGTATTGTACATAGTGTTCGCCGCTTTCACGTGAACTGCAGCGGTGGGCCAACCTAAAGGGCTATAGGGTCTAGTAGTACCCTCTAAATCGCATCAAATTTAAGAATCGCAACTTTTTTGGCCGCAGCTGCGCCACAGCGCCGCAGTGGCGCCGCAAAGTCGGCTCGGAGCGAAAAGTGACCATTTTTGTGGTCGTCGCTCATCGTCGTCGCTCACCTATTCAACTTTAAAAGCTCAAATCTTTCATACAATGGTTTTCTAGCACGGAGAATCGATTCCCACAATCAGTTTTACCATCAGACCCACCCATCTTGCTGGGCTGGTTCCGCTTTGCCGTCAGGAGGGTCAAGTCAGAAACCGCTTCCTGGAGGTCCATAGTAGGCAGGGGCGCACTTAGGGGGGGGCCGCCCCCCCCCCCCGAAACCAGACGTAAAGGAAAAATTTTATTGTCCGCGCGTAGTGCGGACATAAAATTTCAAAAATTTTCGCGCCGTCGGCGCGAAATTACTTAATTTTTGTTTAATTTGCCCTTTTATAGCGACTTTTTTTAACATTTTAAAAAATTTTCGCGCCGAAGGCTTTTGACTTTAGACTTTTGCTTAATTTACACTTATTTTTCCATTTTCAACTTGTTTTCAAAAATTTTTCAACTTCTGGTGGGCTTCGCCCCAAAGACCCCCAAATTTTTTTGAGGTCCGCCCCCCTGAAAAAATTTTCTATGTGCGCCACTGATAGTAGGCTCTACCTGGCCTCTCAAAACTTTGTCTATAGAGGTTTTCTGGTGAGCCCAGCTCATTCCCGGTATCCGTTTTGCCGTCCGACGTGCCTATGTTGCTGGGCTGGTTCTACTTTGCCGTCGGGAGAGTCAAGTTGGAAACCGCTTCCTGGAGGTCCATAGTAGGCTTTACCTGGCCTCTCAAAACTTTGTCTATAGGGGTTTTCTGGTGCGCCCAGCTCATTCCCGGTATCCGTATTGCCGTCCGACGTACCTATTTTGCTTGGCTGGTGCCAGTTTGCCGTTTGAAGGGTCAGTCGGGTGGGTGGTGAAGTGGTCAAAAATAAAATTTTTCAAAAGTGGTCAAATTTGGTATCAAATGAAAGCCCTAAGTGAGCTGAGCAACTTTTGTCATAGAACTGCGTACCCAAGGTGGTTGTAGAGTGCTGTGGTGGGGTGGGGTGGGGACTTCGGCGATTTTGGGTCAAAAATAAAATTTTTCAAAAGTGGTCAAATTTGGTATCAAATGAAAGCCCTAAGTAAACTGAGCAACTTTTGTCATAGAACTGCGTACCCAAGGTGGCTGTAGAGTGCTATGGTGGGGTGGGTTGGGGACGTAGGCGATTTTGGGTCAAAAATAAAATTTTTCAAAAGTGGTCAAATTTGGTATCAACTGAAAGCCCAGAGTGAGCTCAGCAACTTTTAACATGGAACCATCCACCAAAAGTTGCTATGTGGGATTTATGCCTTTATATACTTTCTCAACCGGAATTTAAAGGATAGACATAGGCCCAACACACATATTATCCCCTTTTGTGCGGAGCATTTCTGTTATAATACTTCATAAAACCTACACTACAAGTCTCATCAGTTCATTCCTGAAAAAGTCTGTGCTCTTTGATCTGTTTCTTCCAACCTAAATAAACACAACAACAAATATTTTCAAGCCTGTTCCTTCATTACGAGTGACCGTAGCTCAGCGGCAGAGCAACCAGGCTTTCGAGTCTGGGGGGTCCCGGGTTCAAGTCCCGGCGGGCACTTTCTAAACAGGCATGAAAATTTAGAATGTTTTCTATGCATATGTATATTGGAGGAAAACAGATATATTTTATTTAAATTTAGTTTTTAAAATGGAAAACTGATCTATATACTTTCATTTTCTTGAATTTTTATATAAACGACCTAAACAACAGCCCTCACCTGTGTTTTTTTTCGTCGAAACTTTTTGCGAACTTTTCCGCATTCCTCCAAAATTTTTTGCGGGATTTCGCAAAAAATTGAGAAATTCGTACCCCGCGTCGCCCGCGCGAACCTCCTCGTCGCATCACAGGCACTAGAGCCAAATTGCATACACCATCGTGAAGTGTTTGAGACGTGTTCTCTGTGAAACTGTAATCCGTTATGGGCTAGGTCTTTCCAGTAGTTCAGGGTGACCCCCGCAGAGTTGACCCTGCCTGACCCCCATGTTGAGACCAAACTTGGTCGGACCCCAACTTCCAAAAACTTCAGTGCCAAAAAAATTTGCCGAATGCAGAGAGGCAGCGGGAGCTACAATAATACAGCCTCCAGGGTAATTTTGGATGTTTTTTAGATCTACTAAAAAGAGGCTACTAAAATCCGATCTAGCTCATATGGGAGACTCACACTGGCGTTGGATTTTTCCCCGCATCTCGGACTGTGTTTTCCCCCACCACGCTATGTATACACCTTAAGGCACCCCAAAAGTTTCCACCAAACAACAAATATATAATTTAAATTTATCCAACGAATATTTTCAGTTAATTTTCAATTTCAATCTATACGTACCCTCCCGCACCTCCACTTCTCTACTCCTCTACAAAAGGTTTTTGTACACTGCCATGGCTTCCTTTGAGGGGGTATATCCCCCAAAATTTCCTTTTCCTTATTTCAGAAAGCCTTCTTTACTCTCCAACCCACCTGACCATTTATATATCTTTTCAAACTTTGAAGTTTCTCAAAGAAACTTGAATAAAATTTTAAACTCAGTTTTTGAGCACTTCTTAGCATAGTTATAGCAGTCTAGCTTATTTTTAGGCCAACAATTATGGGGGGATATGGGGGGCTCAAAGTTGCCCCTCCCCGTCGATGGGGGGACTCGCCAAAAGTGGAGAGCATACTTTTGAAAAAAATCTGCAAATTTTTACGTTTTTTGTGTAAAAACTGCCAAAAATCGCTAAAAATTGACTAGAGATGCACCGGGGCCGCCACTACCGGGGCCGGGGCCTGGGCCGGGACCTCATCGTGGCCGGGGCCTGGAAATTGGGGGTCCAAATAGAAAATTTTCAAAAATTTTCTTGAAAATTCAAATTTTGCAATATACAACCTTCTGATATACAAACTTTACTGTCGTTTTCATTCAAATCAGTGGGAAAATGAACGATTTGCAACACTTCTTGGCTTTCGAAATGGTTGATTATCGACGTCTAAAGGATCGTTTCAGCCGCCCTGATGACCCTCCCGAGTCCGACTCGGACGATGACGCAGCTGGAATGTAAATTGATTTATCATTGTATGCACTGGATAAATTTTTATATAGATGTATAGTTAGAGTATTAAATGAACCTTAAGGGATTTACCAGTGATTTTTCTAACGATAGGTAAATGCCGGGATATTTTTGAGGGCAAGTTCCCGCCCCGCAATGTGAAGAAAAAGGGACAAGCCCTGCCGTCGTCAACGGCAAAGGGTTGAAAAACACACGGCTAGAACCTAGCAATACTAGCCAGAGTAAATGAGCTTCTACACTTTTTATATGTTTAATTTTCATTGAGCATTTGACATTTCACACCACTTCCGACTATGCCAGAAATTTTCACACAAACTGTCTATTTTTTGGACAAATTGAAGAAAAATGGGAACAACAATTGTCGAATTGTCACCTGAAAATTGTCGTTAATAATTCTTTGCACATTATCGCAATGTTTTCGTAGCTACTGTCGTGCATACACAAAACAGAAACAAATTTTCTTGCAAATATGCAAATTAGTTTTAACAGCGGCAGTGCAAGCGCCTACATTTGTACATACGGACTTATCGCTAAATAAGTGATTGAATTTTTCACAAGCGCATACCCATAGTTCAAGTGGCAAACAGGGAGAAGTAATTTTGTCAAATATGCAAATTAGTGTACATAACTTTCTCTGAGCACAACATACTTGTACAACAGCACGTCGAAAAACGTACGCAGAGAGACAAGTGTCTTAACACAAATTGATTTCTCTGCATAGGGTAGCTAAAACAAAGATTGGTCTTTCCTTTTTGTTTTGACTGGCTGAGAGACTGTTTACTAACAAAACAAAACAGGAAAAGTATACAGACTTAGAAGAGTGTGGTATTAGCTGCAGTGGCTAGATTGGTCGTTCCCTGAATATTTGCTGACAGCAATGTTGCTCGGGGGGGGGGGGGACTGGACACCTTCCATAATTTTTAGCGGAACGAGTCATTAAAGAGTGTGCTTGCTCAATCCGTTTCCGCGCGCTCGAACGCTTCATCGTATACTGTCCCACATAGAGCATTTGTAAAAGGTGGGTGGCGCTCCGATCTACCTGTCCTAATTTCAGAATTAAGTTATATTTCACAACTTAAGTCCTTCATTCCATTTGTGTGAAAAATTTTTATAATTTCGTCCGCTAAACTAGTAAAAAGAACAAATAAAAGTGTTGCTACAACAGACCTTTGCCTTCTTCATATGCAATAATGTACCGGCGCCACACAAGACTAACGTCTTATACCGGCAAAGTTAGTGCTCATTTAGCGAGACTCACAGCCCGGTGTTTTTCAACGTTTGCAGTGAATTCTCGTACGTCTAAGAAAATAGAATTAGCAAAATATTGTACTCGTATTACCTTATCCAATCAAATTCCTTAATTGAATGACACGTATGATTTATTAACTTTGCTTTTAATATGCACATTAGGAGTCTGCAATTATCTGTTATAACGTAGTGTCATCCTACAGGTGATTTCTATTCCTTTCCACTCTGTTTAGCGGCTAGAAAAACCTTTATACTTGTTTCTATTCACTTGAAAACGAGAAGGTGGCGAAAGGTGGCGGAAGGTGGAGTGTCCGCCACCTTTAATCAGCACACATTCTAACACATGTAAAGTATGTGCGCACAGACACACACACACTGTGACAAGTGGAACGTGGCGAGGAAATACAGTGCTAAACTTAAATATGCAAATTAGGTTAGAGATAGCTACCACAGCTCTGCTGCAGAGAACAGTGTAATTTGCATGACAGCTGAAAGACAAGAGAAAGAGAAAAAGAGAAAGTAGCTAACTTGATCTATCCCTGTGTCCTTTAATATGTAGAGTAGTTCTAGCTGAAACCTCTTCTCATAGATACTTCTATCTCAGTAAAACGGGCCACACGAGACGGTCAGGACAAAACCACTGTCGAGTGAAACCCTCAACCGTAACTAAATAAAATGCTGTACTACAGTAATAGAAAACATTTTAAGCACTTTAAGCATTAACCGCTCAGGATTAGCTTTGGTAAAATATTTTGTTCAAAGCGCAGTCAGCGAGACCCAGGTATTCATTTTTTTAATTTTTGTAACCTTAAACATGGAATTTAAAAGATACCGGGTCACCCGGTCAGGAAATCCTGACCCTGTTTCATCTCTGGAAGGAAGCAACGCTCGAAAGCCGGAATAGTCTTAATATTTAGCACTAGTATAGTAAAGGGACTGAATGTGGGCCACCCTGCAAAGTGGGCCGCTACTGCAGTTTTTTGGCAATATTTATGTCTCAGTCCAAAGATAGAGCATCATTTTATATCACATGATAGCTTGACATGTTGGGAAGGTCATCATGTGATCCTTTTGACCAATAACAAAATAGCGCGCGAATTGTTTCACGTTATAGCCATTCAATTTTTATTTCAGACGCGTGGACACTGTTTTTGCAACTTGTCCGACACTTTTTTGCTGTACTAAAAAACGAATTTGTCTCAAAGAATCGTAGTGATTTTTACATCATTGTGTAGCGTAGCTTCTGCTCTTTCATGTGGCAAAACGTTATTTTTCAAATCATGTATTTTGGAGAGATATAAACATTCTGGCCAACCTCGTCAAATTTTGTCATTTTCCTTGCAAAGTGAGCCAAGAGTCTTGCAATCTGAATCAAGTAGGGCAAAGTGGGCCCTGCTTAAATATAGCACTGTTTGAGAAGAACTATGCATATAACTCAGAGTAAATATCGACAGAACGGGTACGGATAGGTTGAAGCTTGAAAGTGAGACATTGACCTTGGGCTAGTAAGGGTAACATTAACCTTAAAATTTAAAAAAACTACGAAATTTTATAACATATTCGCCATTTTAAAGCAGATTTTGTGCAATTTTGTACCATTTTGAGGATCTATGGTCCTATATCTTTAAAGATTAAACTGACTAGACTAGATTCAATCAACATTAAAGAATAGCACCTCAGAATAAACGGATTAAGATTTAATCTAGTGACTTAAACGAGGTAAAAGGATTAAATTAAATCTTGTTTCATTAATGCACCTAAGATTAAATTTTTAATTTGCAATACCTTTTCTTAATTCGCCCTTAATGGATTGAAAAACTCAACGAGCGAGTTAATTATGCTCAATCGCTGTTTCCTTAAAGATTATATAATTTTAATCGGTTTAATCCGCCAAGTGCTTTTTCAACTAGTTTTTAATCCTCGTGCGGATTTAATGGATTAAAAGTTGGCAGATTAAAATTATTAATAGCTGTTTCTTTAGTGGCGGATTAAACGGATTAAAATTAACTCGTCTAATCAGCGGATTAAAAATGGTCGGATTAAACTAGTTAATTTTAGTCAGTTTAATCAAGCAATAAAGAAATAATTTTAATCTGGCTACAATTCTTAATCCGTTTAATCCGACTATATTAATTTTTAAAGAAATAGAACCAATGAGCATTCTAATATTTTATTAAAAATTTTTTTATTAATTTGCATTATTTTAAGTTCTGGAGTGGGTGTCTACTAGTGTTGTGCAGCGGCCCTGTCCAGACCGGGCGGCCCAGGTCCAGAGAGGATCGGCCCGACCGGCCAGTAAAATACGCTATTTATCGCCTTAAACTTGCTAAAATCTGCCTTGAAAACTATCAGATATCTTGTATTTTTACTTGATTTTGGATAGCCGGTGAAAAGTGGGAACGGCTGGCGTCGCAAGCTGGACCGGCCGGCCCATGAAAAATTGGGCCGGTGAACAACACTAACATAGTATCTACCGCTCCACACCATCGGTCTATTTTGTGTGGTCTTTTCTCACCAACCTGTCGACTGTCGTTAAGAAAGAGTTACTAAATTTTACTTTTTACCACTACGTTTACAACTTTTTCAAAATATTGTATCAAAAATTTAGTTGTGTGTGTTTTAGGCGCTGTGTATTTGAATTTTTTGGTTTCGTCTTTACTAAAGACATCTATGATTTTTGTTTTCTGCATATGTTCAACCAACCACGATGCAGTTACGTATAAATCGTTCAATCTCATTGCAGTTTGATCAGTCCTGTCAACCATTCAATCACCTCCATATCATCAGTTTCCAGCAGTTCTGGATGCGGAGAGACTAAAATTCATTATTTTTGTAGTTTTTGTTTACTAATTTTGTATTGTGTTCTGTGTAACTGAAAAATTCCATTTTGGAAGATGTCAGTTTGTGAATTAAGTACAAATGCTGTTGATATAAGCTAGTTGTGAATCCTTCAAATATTGAAGTAAAATCGGCTTGGTCTAGTTGAGATGCATATGTTAATACGTGCAAATTTAGTTGAGCCCACATTTGAGACCCCCTGGCCCACATTTTGATACCACTGATTCACATTAGAAGACAGCTCATAATGTGAATCACCATCAAGTTTTAATGCTAAATAAATTAATAAATACTAATTAGTAAGTTTGTTCTTTATGAAATTTACTTAGTAATATTTGCAAAGCGTAGAACAGTTGACACAACAAGTTTCCGCCTCTAAACTGCAGCGGTAAGGGAGAACCAAATTTTTTATCATTTATGACCAGTTTTTGACAAAAAAGGTGACCCAGATTCAGTCCCTTTACTAAACTGTTAACATTTATGGCTGAAAGATTCAGAATTGGTCAAACCGTTAATCCACCAGAGCTGAAAAAATCTTTTTGAAAAATCCCATTTTTCGCACCAAAATTTGTACTCTGGCGTCCTGCCAAAACCAGTGTATGTGAGATAAATTGTTGCCCACCCTAAACTGTTTTACATTGATATGCTGGCTAACGTTGGGGGAAACCTAGCTCTCCGACGATGTCGTGCCAACCCGTTCGTAGCCCCCCCCTTAACCGCTAAAGTTACGCAAGGGTGTGTGTTTACTAGTCTAATATAGAACGAAACAAATTTATATAGGTATGCAGACTGTTCAAAGTGTTTAAGCGTTCTATTAAATCCTGCAAGAAATTAATCAGTTCCAGAACAAATTTATAAGGGAATTTAAAAATTCATCAGATGTTGGATAAGACTGTATATGATGGACAACTGACGGCATTTACGAGATAATCTCAATCTTTATTTTCAAATATACAGAGTAAAGATTAAAGCCCGAGATTTTGTACCTGTCGCTTTGCCACCTTTACAGCCCTTCCCTGCCACTATCCTAGCTAGAGTTGCACCCGGACCGTGAAGCTAACTGGCCACCCACGTTTGAACAATAATTAATAGGAGTTATACGAGTGATTTCTGTGAGCCGGCCCCCAAATCGGTCGACGAGCCGGGTTATAGGCCCGCGGTCAGACCAATCCCTCAAGAACATTTCAAAATAATAAATTAAACACCATCTTAATTCCGACTGTAAGGAAAGCGAACTAACCTACGACACCAGCTCAAACAGAAATCCTTCAGTACTAAACTACTAATTGTAATTCGCTGTTTCACCCCTCTAGTCACACTCAAACCCATCAAGTCAGCCTAAAGCACAGCCTCTACTCTACTTGAAGACAGCAGCTTCAACCGTCAAAACAGGAACTAATTCAGTCAGTCTCGCAATCCACAAGATGTCGCATTCCAGGTTCCAATCCCATAGAGATGCTGGGCTAACTACTGCAACTGACACTACTAATTTTAGTGCCCCTTTCTAATTCAACACAGCTTTTTTACTGACAAAAACAGACAATAGATACAACAAAGACAAAGCATACAAGAACTACGTTTTATATTCAACATGTATCAAATGCCTTTAGCTAGACCTTGCAGTGATCCTAACCTCGCAAATCATCCAAGCAATCACAGAGTTCAACTTTTACAATTAGAAAACAACATCTTAATCTTTAAAAACAAAAATAAACTCCCGACTAAAAGCTTACAAAAGTCTTTGTCAGGCATACTAGAAATAAGAAAAAGTGCGCTCATTCGCTCAAGCTAAAAACTAACTACCAATAACAAATGACCTAATTATAATCTGTTGGGACTGTATTTTTCATCGTACGCCAACGGTATACGTATATACCTCAAATACGTAATACTATAAACAACACACAATAGCGCATAGGTACGTACGTAGTATGTACAACGATAACAAGAACGGGAACAATTATAAAACATTACATACTTAAACACAACAATTCGGACATACATACATAGTAAAAGTGTGTAAAAGAGTTGGGCAACAAAACCACAATATTTTGTGATAGTCTCTAGTCGTCTGCCAATTCTTCTGGCACCAAGGCCAACCACCAATTTTTGATGCCGTCCTCCACATTAACTTTACTTATCGCCAGAACTGCGGCTTCTGAAAAAACAAAGACGAGCATAACTGTACGCCAGAAACGTCATCAAGACCACACCTTACACATAATTGTACAGTAGTTTACAACACTGTGGAAAACATGAGGTAAACGCAGGCTAGCAGGCGGATCCACGAAGGATACAGGGCCTTAATCATAAAGAAATAATGAAAAACGCCTGTCTGCACTCACTAAAGGCAAAGACCTTTTGTACGAAACAAGAGTGAGCCTAGGCAGAGCAGTACCCATACTGTAGTGCGATAGCCATAAAGGTATCCTAGCGAGCGAGCATCTCCATACAATTTTCGAAGTTCAAAGTCTCTGGGCGGGTGGGCTGTCTGCGTATCCGGACGGGCAGGCCCGGGAATGAGCACCGGCTGGCAAACCAAACCCAGACTGACAATGCAATTCTCCCATAGCTATTATCTTAACCACTTTTTTGTACCGTTTGCCGGTGGTGTCGTCAGGTATGTAATATCCACAACTCTACAAGGAGAAACAAATGGTAAAAAATCTAAACAAAAAACATACCGGGAGCGAGAAAAGCTGCGATTTCTGGAATCAGAGCGACTACGGCTGCTAAAAAAGGCAGAATTAATTTTGTCACAACAGAAACGATATCTGTACGACTCAGTAAACCATATGTGCCACACAACTAAATCAAAACGAACACGTCATTCACAGCCTAAGGCGGTCTCAGCCATGAAAAATATGGTGAACTCATTAAGTCAGTATTGCTTACACTGACTACAATATCATACATATTATGCTTGTTGTATTTTGACATACATCATAGACCACACCAACAGAGAAAGAAAGGGTGTAATTACATTTCTTCAATGCGGAAGATCTATACTTCGAAGAAAAACAAAGATAAAGGTGTTTTGCACTGCATTTTGCTATGAAAACGTCAATCGTACCGTCTGGGACTGCGAGATCTGTTGCCGCGTCCACCACCGCGCCGCTTCCCTCCAGCGGCCCCGGCACCTCCACCGCGAGGCGATGGAGACCGGGAACTGAAATCAGGGGAAAAGAATGAGAGAAAAAATCATAATCAATACAAACAATAAATTAGTGTGAAAGGATGAAATCAGTATTGAAAGAATTTTGACGAAAAGTGCGGTCCGGGCCGGAACGGGAATCGAATCGCCCAGATTCGGGTCTCTAGCAGCTTAGCTACATACTTCAGAGAGACATAAAACCTATGTACTAGGACAACTTCCAACCATTCGAAGTGCAGGTGAAACTATGAAACTTCGCGCTGATGCCAAGTGTACAGACAAAAAAATAATCTCAGAAACTTTGTTGAAATCAGATAGTCAATAACACAAAGGATACATATTGCAGAGAGATTCTTACCGTCTGTCCGAATTACGACGTCGTTCCAGATACTTGCGACACTCGCGATAATAGTGACCAGTACGTCCGCAGTAGTCGCACACAATACGCTGAAATAAATAACAATTAAACAAAAAATTATATATACTTGGGAAGCACCGGCGTGTCCTAAACTCCTGATGAACACAATTTCTTTGTACTTATTTCGGCTAGGACCGAAATGTTAGATGGTAAATTACTAAACTAATAGCTACTCTACTCTGATCTCAGTGTTTAGTGAAAGTGACTCAGCACAGAGAACATTCCTCAGACATATGCTTGTTTGTGTACATCAACATCATAGATCAGAGACAGAATAGTGATTTCGTTTTACTATCTTTAGCTGCCCCCTCCCCCCTCCCAAAACATTTTACCCCGGGGCGCACTTGGAGGGCCCGAAACCAGATTTTGTCCGCGCAAAGCGTGGACATAAAATTTCAAAAGTTTTCGCGGCTTCGGCGAAAAATTTCGTAATTAACCCAATTTGTCATTTTAGACGTTTAAACTCCCCCCTCCAGAAATTTTGGGCAAGGAAAAGACAGGCCACCCCCCACAAAAATCAACAAAAAAGTAACACGTACATTAGCATCACGATAGGAATGATAGTTGGGTCCCTTGGCCCATTCCACCACAATACGATGACCGTGGAGGTCGCGTCCATCCTCGTAGCGAACTGCGTCCTGAAAAAAGTAAGACTCAAAAATTATGACCAATATATACACGACAGTTTCAATAAACTAAACTTAAGAGTATAACACTTTTGTCGCTGAACTTCAATTTAATGGACACTACTCTATTGCCAAATATACAATTTGGCTCCCTTTATAATTTAAGCATTTTACTGTTATAGACAGTAGGCAAAACCATATTCATACTAACTCAAAAGATAGGAAAACCAATAAGGAAGAAAGAAGTACGCAATAGTCATTTCCAAAAACAACAATAAAAAGTGGAAAAAAGTCAAAAATTCCCCCGTGTCAAGCAGTCTTCTCATTCAAAGAAGGACTGCTGACAAACTTAGAACAACTGCTTACCACTGACTGACTGAAAAGAAAAAGCAATGACGATTGAGAGAGAGATACTGGGCGGAAATGTGAGCATTAAGAGCAAGAGCAAAGAGCACGTCTTGGATTTAATCGAGCAAAGATTGGTGGGTAGACGGCTTAGAGAGCGAGAAAGCGACAGCGAGAGAGCAGCGGCACACATCGTGTGATTTAGAGGATTAGCATAAACTTCCTTCAGACTTATGTAAGACTCTGGCCCAGGTTCAGATCCGACACACGGATACAAGCAATTGTAGTGGATTTAGAGCAATGATTTAACACATTGTAGTAGAACTTTTGAGAGGAGATTCAGACAACAGCAGCGCGACAGAGAATTTGACTGAGATTCGTAGATAGTGTAGATGGTAGACACGACAGAGAGACACAAAGCATTGACCTCTGATGATTATGAATGGCGAAAAACAAATTGGGATACAGCAAAAATAAATGCATAAACTGATTTATATAACATGAAACATAGTAGGCATACACATTTTTAAATAATTATATAATCGTAGGGATTATATA